>WNNJ02000834.1:0-96693 GCA_012934845.2 Pomphorhynchus laevis | reverse complement strand
TGTTGTGTATGAACGAACACACTGCAAATGTATGGCAATGACGATTATCACTGGCAGCAATGTGCTTGGCGGTATGCCTTTGTATTTTGACTATATATGTCGGATAGCGACTGTTTCTGAACGCTGGTGTTTTGTTTGTACTAAAAATTAAAAAACGTTAGCGTTTGCTTTGCAATGTCTGAAAACACAACAATTGGCGACGAGGGTGGTTCAAAATTTTCGTCGAACGACATTATGAAAATTGTATGGGAACAACAACGTACATTGACGAAGTTGATGGAAAGTCTGCAAAATCGTGAAAATCCCAATAAGGATTGCAATATACCGGCGTTTCAGCATTTCAATGCAGATCACGATAAGTGGATTGATTACGGGATTCAACTGAAGAATTTTTTGGGCATGCACAGAGTTGATTCACAGATGCGACAAAAACAATTCTTACTGTCCAGTTGTGGTCAAGAAATTTTTCGCTTGGTTGGACAATTGATTCCGTCTTTCGAAAAAGAGGACATTACTTTCGAGATGATTATTAAGGAACTCGATCGTCATTTTAAAAAGCCGATGCATATAGTTGCAGCCAGATTCGAATTTACGCAATGTCGACAAAAAGCCAATCAGTCACATAAAGATTGGATAGCGGAAGCAAGGGGCCTGGCTAGTAAGTGTTCGTTTTTCGATCAATCCATTCAAACCGAACAGCAAGCAATCGACGACAGATTGAGAGATCTGGTAATTGCATATACTCCAATCGAGGAAATACGTATGAGTCTATTACGATTAGACAATCCTACGTTAGACGATGTAATTAGGATTGCTTCTAATTGGGAAATGACACAAGCTACTAAGCACTTGTTAGCGACGGAAACCAGCTCGAATTATGCAAATGACTCGAAAAAGGATGTTGAAATTTCGCATGTTAATAAATTAAGTGCTGGACGTCGATCACAATGGAATAAAAATTCCATGCCTCGTTGTACACGATGTAATGGTTCAAATCACGTAAATGAGCAACAGTGTTGGGCTAAGAACGTAAAATGTCACCGTTGTGGTAAGATAGGTCATATTCGTCGATGCTGCAAGGTAGCACTACAAAATATTCATCAGTTGATATCAGACGAGAATGGTGATAATAAGGCTGTAGAGTTGGCTTTTCTCGAAATTCAAAACGTTTGTCGAAGGGACCATATCCTGGGACCGACATTGGAAGTGAGAATAAACGGAGTTCAAGTGGAAATGGAGTTTGATACGGGAGCAATGTTGTCTGTAATATCTCAAAAAACATGGTCAAGTTGTGGTTCGCCTGAGCTAAGAGCGGGAAGATGGCTGAGAAGTTTTGGTGGAGGGTTGATAAAGAGCATAGGTCAATGTCAAGTGACTGTAGAACTAGATAATGTAGCCAAATTGTTGAATGTCGAGGTCGTATACGAAACAGAAAAGAGCTTGTTTGGACAACCGTGGATAGAAGCATTTAACATGTCCTTGCCACGTCAAGTAAGATCCCGCCCACGAGCTATCAATCAGTTAAATTTAAATCAACAAGGTGCATCCGATTTAAACCACATGTTACTCAGATTTAAGGAGTTATTCAATGAAGATCTTGGGAACATTAAGGATTTGGAGATAAAGTTACAAGTTGATCCATCGGCTATTGCACGATGCATTCCGGCTCGTCGCGTACCACTGCCATTAAAGCCAAAAATCGAAGAAGAGTTAAAGCGCCTTTTATCGAATGGAACATTAGAGCAAGTTGATTCAAACTGTAATTATATTGAATGGGCGAGTCCAATTGTTTCTGTGCTCAAGAAGGATAACTCAATAAGACTTTGCGCTGACTTCAAGGCGACAATTAATCCGTATCTGAATTGTGATTGTTTCGAATTACCGACATTTGAGGAGATACTGAGCAAAATCGCAGGAGGCACCTTGTATTCAGTATTGGATTTAAAGGATGCGTATTCACAAATGAAAGTTCATCAAGACTCTCGAAAGTATTTGACCATATCGACACCCTTCGGATATTATCAATATCGTCGATTACCATTTGGGTTATCCATTGCACCAATTTTGTTCCAGCGTTATATGAATCAATTACTCGGTACGATTCCGGGCGTCGCAGTTTATCTGGATGATGTTGTAGTTGCAGGTGAAACACGTTCAGAACATATAGACAGACTTCGAAGTGTAATGACAAGATTATTGAATGCGGGAATACGAGTTAAACGTGAAAAGTGTTTATTTCTTCAAGAACAAGTCAAATTTCTGGGACACGTGTTAGATAAAGGAATGGTAAAAGTTGATCCAGAGAAAGTTGATACTATTCAAAATATTTGTCCACCGTCAAATCCTAAAGAACTGCGAACGTTCTTGGGAACCATAGGGTTCCTTGAACGTTTTATTCCTCATTTGCGGTCGCAGTGTGCTGACTTGTATTCGTTAACGGGTGTACGAGCGAATTGGAACTGGACAGATCGGCATCAAAGCCAATTTGAATTGGTCAAGCAAAGTATGCTAAAACCGAAAATTTTAATACCATATGATGGGAAGAGTAACCTGAAGCTGTATTGTGATGCTTGTGAGAGAGGCTTAGGAGCCGTACTGCTTCAAGAAACTAAAAACAACCGTTATCTGCCGATTGCATACGCATCAAGAAAATTGAGCAGCGCGGAAATAAATTACTCGCAAATCGACCGGGAGGCACTTGCACTTATATTCGGTGTCAATAAGTTTCGATATTTTCTATTAGGTAGAAAGTTCGTACTCATCACTGATCACAAACCTTTGAAATACATATTCGGAAATCAACGTAATTTGCCAAAGATCGCGAATCAGCGTTTAGTCAGATGGGCATTGTTGTTGAGTCAATTCGACTACGAACTCGAATGCATTCCAGGAAAAGATAACATAATTGCCGATGTCCTCTCCAGATTTCCATGTCAAGGCCTTGACTGTGCAGAAACGTCGGGAACAAATGATATCTGTGTGAATTTGTTATGTGAGGACACACCTTTATTATCCGCAACAGCTATTCGCGAAGCTACGAAACAAGATTTGATTCTAAAAAAGGTGACGCAATATGTGTCGATCGGTTGGCCAAACAAAGTTACAGACTCGAACATTCATTATTACAGCACAAGACGCAATGAGTTATCATTTGAAAATGGAATTTTGCTTTTAGGAGCGCGTGTATTAATTCCGACGAGTCTACGGGAGACAGTTTTGCGAGCTTTGCATGCAGGCCATCCGGGAATTGTGGCTATGAAGTCCTTATCACGATATTACGTATGGTGGCCTGGATTGGATGCTGATATCGAGCGCTCAGTACAAAATTGTAACGATTGTCAGCGTTTCCGGAATAACGAACCTAACCATCCACTTCACAATTGGCCTGTACCCAGCGATATATGGACTAGGATTCACGTAGATTTCGCCGGACCATCCAATGGTTTGCAGAAATCACACAATGGTTTGCAGAAACGTGCTTAGGATTTAAACAGAGCAGTAAAGCATCCTTACGTTGCATAGATTAATTATCTGCTCTGGAAATCTATTTGAAAAAGTGTTAGACTGGTAAACAGACTATAAATTCGCAGGAAATTTTCGTGAAATTTTTCAATAATTAGCTGGATTCTATATAGACCATCCAAGTATTACAGCATGTTGAAACGTTAGTGATAAGTGAACCTGTCCCCTGATGATCCATTGAGTACTAACGTCTGCGCATGATGTTGGTTGTGATTAGATCGTGTTGCAACTGGTTCGTGACGATATTCGTATACTAGTTTGTAGACACGTGTTTAGAATTAAAGTATAATGTAGTAAGACATTCTTACGTTTCACAGCTTTTTATAATTAATATTTTTTCAAAGATACAATATTCCAAGTCTCCCAGAGGCAACAATCAATATTTATATATAATGCATTAATATATTAAAATTTTGTAAATTATTCGTATTAAATGTTATGTTACTATAAAATACCGAACAAAAGCGATATTTAAATTTACAATTTTAATATTGACAATATAATATTGTTCATTTTCGTCGTTAAAAGACATGTTTTGGATCATTTGCAGAGTAAATGATCCAAAACATTTGCAGAGTAAATGATCCATCAGCTGCCATTTTCTACGTCACACCGTCCAAATTTACAGCTGACTTCTATCTCACCATCTTCATAACAGAATACCGCTCCTAATAGTGAGAGAGTTCCTTCTAATTCTAACCCTTTTTTGCGCACACTCTCTGATAGGGCTCACTGTGTGCTTATTGCAAACCTCATCGAGTCATCTGCCGTTAACAATGACTTACGTATTCAGCATGATGTCAATGCAGTTAAATCAATCCTCTCATGTGTTTTGCAAAACTGCTCTGCCACAGTTCAAAAGGATTTGCGTGTAGTAAATTTATTTCGCCTTGGTAAAAAAGAATCAGATAGTCGACCTCGTTTACTCAAAGTTGTTCTTGCCTCCACCGTAATGAGTTCACTTATACTACGAAACAGTCATCTTCTAAGAGGTTTGAGTATTCGTCTTTTCGAAGATTTATCTCCAGAGGACAGAAAACAATTGTTTACCGCCAAACGTGAGATGGCCGAGCGTCGAATGAATGGTGAAGAAAATCTTATAATCCGAAATTTTCAGGTTGTGCGACGCAGAGTCTCCACTCGATTTTTTATCAACAGCTCTCGAGACATTTCGTTACAGGATATCGAACGTCTCTGTGTCGCACGCATTCCCGACTAACTGTAGACTCTGTAACTCGCTACTAACAGTCAATCATCCGGATTTATCCTCGTTTTTCGATTGTATAAATTCTCAAAAATCAAATGCCCACAAGTTTCCCTGTACATCTACCAAAGCTGGCCTTTACATACTCCATTCAAATGTTTTGAGTTTGTTTAAGAAGTTAGATGAAATCAAAGTAATAGTACATCATGAAAATCTCGACATGCTGTTTTTCACTGAAACTTGGTTAAACTGTAATATTCTGGATTCTGAAGTCGGTATTTACGGTAATACGATAGTTCGCTGTGATCGAAAAATCTCTAGAGGTGGCGGTGTAGTTGCTTATATACGCGACAATCTTGTTTATAACCTAATAGAGTCGTGTTCTGACGATTATGGAAATGAGCTTTTGTGGATTGAAGTGACGGAGGAACGAGGTAAGGTTTATCGCATTTGTATTGTTTATCGTAGTCCTCAATCAAAAACACCACTCATCATCAAGTCATTAAAACATCACTGTTCCGGCGATGTGGATACCTTAATCTGCGGAGATCTTAACAGTCCAAATATCGATTGGGTCTCTTATACCGCGATCCAGGGGTTTGATTAAGAATCATCAGCCTTACTTGATGTATTCAATGAGCTCACACTCTGTCAGCTTGTCCATTGTAATACTCGTATCCGTAATAAAAGTCATTCCCTGCTAGATTTACGCCTATGTACCAATGATTCTGTCGTTGAGTCATTAAGTTGCGGTCCGCCATTAGGCTCTAGCGATCACTGCACTTTACGTATCATCCTACCTAGTCATATTTCGCATCTGGTCAATAAAAAAACGATTGGTGTTATGAATGCGGATTACGATACAATTAATGAAATGCTGAGCCTAGTAAGATGGCCTTGTGCTAGAACAGTAGGTGTTCATGTGGCCTGGTCGTTCCTCCACACAACATTGATTAATCTACTTCACGCCTTTTCCCCTTGTGTAACACGTAAACCACAATCCTCCAAACCCAAATGGTTTGCAGTGAATTGAAGCGAGCTGTCAGAGAACGTGATCATGCATTCCTACTATTTAAGCGTGGACTCGGATCCTTCAGATTTTATACTACCATTTTATACTACCAGAGGGTATCTTCGTCAATCAACTGTCTGGTTGATGGTGATCGAAAATCGGCTTCTCCTCTTTCCATTGCTAATATCCTTGTCAAGAACTTTTGTATCACTCGCAATCGATTTTCCCTATGTGACTATAACATTACGATAGACAATTCTTCTCTCCAGTACCAGGATTCTAACCTCTACTTTGACCCGCTCGATGTTCTTAATATCTTATCAAAGCTACCGGCTAAAAATAATTCAGGTCCTAATGGTATTCCTAGTATATTATTACGCAAAGTTGCATCGAATATATATCTTCCGCTTTTTGATATTTACTATTGGTTCTTGAGAACTGGCATAATCCCAGATATGTGGAAGAGATCATTAGTCATTCCAGTTTTCAAAAAGGGGGAAAAGGTAAATCCTCAAAATTATCGGCCAATAAGTTTGACTTGTATTGCTTGCAAGGTGGTGGAGAAACTGATCCATAAACAGTGATGGATTGCGTCTGTAAACGATGGAATGGATTATCACCTGGTGTAATCAACAGCTCTTCTGCTGTGCAATTCAAAGAAGGCCTAAAGCTTGACCTCGTGAACTCTTTATGTTTACGTTTTTTTTGTTTTTTTTTATTCGATGTGATGCTTCCTTACGAGCTTCAGCTCCCTTGGAAGTCGACATATAATAATAAATGATTATTTTTACAAAAAAATTTATTTTTTAGTTAAAACAATTCTATAGCCTCTTATGAAAAAATGATTGTTAAACTGTATATATAATCCAAAATGCTGGAGACTGTCGCACATGGTACTTAATATGTGGAATTCTCTGCCTGAGGAAATTGCTTCCGCCCGGAGTCTGCATTTGTTCAAAAAATTATTAAAGGCATTGATTATCAAGAAGTCGAGAAACGAGTCATGGACATATTTGCAGTGATTTGTTTTTTTTGCTTGTTGACTTCTTTTTCTTCGTTTCTTATTTTTTAGTTTCATTTTTTAAAAAACCGTGATCAGGCAAAATAGCCTTATGACTAAGCCTGGTAAGAATAATAATATTCAGAATAGTAAGATAAAATGCTACTTTAATGACTTAATAGATGAACATTTTAAAATCGTGTTCCTTCGAACTTGACATAATCCATACTGTTTTGCTCAGATAGTACGGATTTCTTTTTTTGTTTTTTCCTAATACTTCTGTTCGATTTTACCTGAAATAGACATTATTAGAAATTATAGATACTCAGCAATGATTCACGTAGCGATGTTACATTTTTTCATTTTAGCAAGGTTTCCTTACCCCGTCGATAATACTACAAATAGTGGTCATATCCGTATATAAAAGCGTAACAATTATACGAACATAATATTAATAATTATTGATTTAATACTAATGGAGATACTAACTTCATTTCCCTTCCCCGACTTGTTATGTCCTTCCGTTTTCCGTTTCATTCTTTACAACTTGACGTATACAATAAGTTCTTATCGTGTTAATAATAATGTTTAAAATTAACAAAAGCTAAAAATTAAACAGTAATATTAATTTTCTTTTATAAATCGATTGTTCCTTTTGAAGAAGTGAACTTCACTCGCTCTATTTATAACTAATTAATTTTATCACTTATTTCTTGTGTAAAATATTTTTCTATCGTTTTTGAATTTAAAATAAAATATCTAAATTCGTTTACAAAAAACTGTTTTCCTACGAACGCATCCATTGGCGTGTTTTATATCAAAGGTATAAAACACATACCTTAAAAAATATTATTTCTAATAAACATACAATTATTCCTGTCAGTTCCAGATTATTCCTGTCAGTTCCAGATTATTCCTGTCAGTTCCAGATTATTCCTGTCAGTTCCGCTCGCTACGCTCGCGGATTGAGCTCAATCTATCGATAAAAGGTCATGCCTAAAAAAGCGCGATCTCAGATCCCTGTTCCTGATCAAGAATCTTCCACATCGGAATGCAATGATGGTTATACCAGCTTTGAAGTTGGATGCGATTCCAAAGATTGCGATGTATGGACACTTGTTCGTGTTAAAATATCCGACCACTCGGTGTATAAACGTAAACATTTCACTTGCGGTTTTTGTACATCAGTACGACTACTACAGTTATCCTGCTCATCTACTCCTGTATCACACACGACCACTCAGACCAATGCTGTTTTAGATGTTTCCCTCGCATCAACACCTGACTTCGCATCATATAATCCCATTATTGAACCTACTCTCTCACACACTCCTCGTTCAACTACGTACCAAACTTCCATTAATCTTTCTCATTCTAACAATGCTAACGGCAAAGCTTTTCATCTCGTACCTCCTCTTTCCTATTCCTCCCCCAATCTAAATAAATCTCAAACTTCTTTATTCTCCTCACGTACTCCTTACTCGACCTCCCCTGTATCACCTCTCAATAATTTACACCCTTCCATCAAAATCATTTCCAGTAACATTTCCGATCAACTAATTCAACACTCCATTCCTGTCACTCATGCCCCAACCTATTTTAATTCTCCTTACTCTACCTCCCACGTAACACTTCCAAATAATTTACATCCTTCATTTAAAATCATATCCAGTCACATCTCTGATCAACCGATTCAACACCCCGCTCCTGTCACACTTGCTCCAACCAATATTAATTCTTTATCAAGCACCCCTGTCATTTCCACTTCTATCTGCTCATCTACCTCGACTCCTACCAGCTCTGTCCGTCCACCACTTCCACGAAATCGTTTTCCTTCGCGCGATCGCTGTATAATCATATCAAACTTAAAGCTTTCCGAATCTGCTTCTCCACAATCTCGCCTCGATGATGATGTATCTGCTTTCAGGTCTATCCTAGCAACCATTCTTCCTGATGATAACCCATCACTCTTCAATAATATCGCTCCTGTATCCTTTATTCGTTTAAACAAATCCACTAAATCCAATCATCTCAGTCCTCCACTCTTAAAAATCGTTTTCCGACATAGTTCACATGCCTCTTCGGTACTCTCCCAACGTTTTAAACTTCTTACCACTTCATCTACTTGCCGTATCTTTCCTGACCGCTCCCCTTCTGATATTGCCCAGCTCAATTTAGCTCGCATTGAAAAACATCGACGTGAAACAAACGGCGAGTCATCCTTATCTATACGTAAAATCAACGGAAATTTTCACGTTCTTCACACAAGGCCAAAAATTCGATGGCGTCCCATCTCTCCCCCTTGTCTTCTTCGCTAGTCGATCTCGCTCCTAAGCATACTTTTCGTCTTAGTCTATTCAATACTCGCTCCATTCTTCATAAAGCTGATATGCTTCTCGATATCTTCGATCAATTATCTATCGATATTCTCTGCATTACCGAATCCTGGCACTCTGACTCCGACGATCTTGCTATTCGTCGTCTATGTCGCTCTGGTTGTTCTCTAGTTGAATCAGCTCGTCAAATTACATCTCATACATCTACTGCGTCTAACCATGGCGGTATTGTTGCCATTGCTCGTCACCCAATGTCTTTACGTAAAATCAACGTTAACATCCGTTACACTTCGTTCGAATTACTCATATGCAGATTATCAACGCCTTTCCCTCTGGAACTTGTGATTGTATACCGTCCAGGTTCAGTTGCCCCATCACGTATCTTCTTTAACGACCTTGCAGATCTAATGTCTCACTGTTCATTGTCTTATACTCCTTCTTTTGTTCTCGGTGACTTTAACATTCGTCTTGATCGCCCGTCTGACTCTGACTCTATCACTTTAACTAATCTTTTTTCTGATTTTAACTATAAATTACTTTCAACAAGCCCAACTCATATTCTCGGCGGTGCTCTCGACATCATTGCTGTTCCTAACTGCTTCAATGACTATACCTCCTTGTCAATTACTGATCCTGGTTTGTCCGATCATTTCCTTGTCACTCTTACTCTTACTCGTCCCCATCCTCCTTCTCCGCCTTTACCTTTATCTACACCAAGTCGACCCTGGAAGCTTCTCGATATCCCTGTTCTCTGCACAGCCTTACTCAATTCTTCACTCTTTTCACTTCCTCTTAACTATCTCTCTCCCGATGATCTCTGCATTCTGTTTGATTCTGAACTTACGTCGATCCTCAATAACCTTCTGCCTAGTCGACTTCGACGTTCCCAGCGCTTGCGCCATGCTCCCTGGTTCGATTCTGACTGTAGTCTTTCTAAGCGTCGACTCCGTCACTCTTTTCGTATGTATAAACGCTTTCTTAAACGTTCACCCAACTCACTCCCTCCAAATCTTCGTGATTCCTACTTTTCTCAACGCCGTTCACATCTCATTCTTATACGTACTAAACGTACTCTCTTTTGGCGAAATCAACTCGAGTCATCTTCCAACTCTAAATCTCATTGGAAAATCTTAAACTCAATTCTTTCACGATCATCTACCCCTTGTAATATAAATCCTGATGAATTTTCTTCTTATCTACAAACTAAGCTATCTAATTTACTTTCCCTACTACCCATAGCCCCCTTGTACCCACTCTTATCTTTAAATACTTCCCTCCCAGAACTATTCCACCTTCTTCCCGTTTCGTCTGATGAAGTTTCTTCGGTTCTGCTGTCATTACCTAATAAAACCTCTCCTTCTGACCCAATTCCCACTCACTTGCTTAAAAATATCTGCTCCTCTATCTTACCCTTCCTAACCACATTGTTCAACTCGTCCATCCGTAGCCGTACATTTCCTTCCATCTGGAAATGCGCCACTGTTCGTCCTCTCATCAAAAAGCAATCTCTCGACTTCTCACTACCATCTTCGTACCGTCCTATTTCACTTCTCCCAACCCTCTCTAAACTCCTTGAGCGTCTCGTTCTTAAGCAAGTTAATACATATCTCTATTCCTCTAACTTATTTCCTCCCTTCCAAGCCGCTTTTCGCTCTAATTACTCTACCGAAATTGCATGTCTTAAAGTTTATAACGACTTACTCATATCGCGCGATCATAAATTATGTAGTGTCATAGTTTCTCTTGATCTATCGTCTGCTTTTGACATCGTCGATCACTCGATTCTTCTCCATCGCCTTCGTCATGATTATGGCTTCTCTTTACCCACTGTATCATGGTTTTCTTCATATCTATCAAACCGTACATTTCGCGTATATTCTAACTCTTCTCTCTCCCATCCTTCGTCCATTCCGTCCGGTGTTCCACAAGGCTCCGTATTAGGCCCTATACTTTTCTCTCTTCTTCTTGGTGATTTGTCTTCGATTTCTCATAAATTTAACTTCCATGTTATGCAATATGCTGATGACATTCTCATCTATGCTCATGCACCTGTTTATCGTATTCACGATCTTAGTGTTTCTGCTTCCGACTGTCTTGTCTCAATTTCCAATCATCTTTCTTCCCTTCGCCTTTCTCTGAATCCTGATAAATCCAAAATTATGTGGATCCTACCTCGACGCCTCGGCTTCGAACCTCCCTCCGTATCATTAAATTCTACAATTCTTCCTATCGTTGATAATCTCGTTTTCCTAGGCTTCCATTTTGACAACCGACTTTCACTTAAACCTTTCGTTAGAGATAAAGTACGCTCATCTACCTTGATACTCCGCAACCTCCGTCAAGTTCGTAGATTGATCGATTTCCCTTCTTGTATGACTCTCATATCATCTCTCCTTTTTTCTAGACTCGATTATTGTCTTAGTCTATTTTCCAACTCACCTAAATCCACTCTTCTTCCCCTACAACGCATCGTCAACGCAGCTGTCCGAATTCTCCTCCGTCTTCGTCGTTTTGATCATACATCCTACCATCTTGCTTCTCTCGATTTGCCTACAATTTATTGTCGTGTTCAAATTCGTCTTCTTATCGTTGCTTTCCGCCTTGTAACTTTTCATACCCCTTCATTTCTCAACCTTCCTTTTCTTGATAATTCTCGTCCTGTTTACCGTTAATTGCGTTCCTATAATCCCCTTCTTTTACATGTCCCAAACTACTCTACCTCCATTTGGACTCCGCTCCTTCCTGGTGGCTGCTCCTCTATCGTGGAATCATCTGCCCATTCATATACGCCAATCAACTTCCCTGCAGTGCTTCAAACGACAAATCCGATCCCATTTAAACAATTTATCTGCTTGACTTTTTCATTTTTGTTTGTGGACTTGTAAGCGTACAGCTTGTACGCATTTACCACATAAAATAAATTTGTATTATTATACATATTCCTGGTATATTTAAATATACAAGGGACATCCCTTATTATAATATAATATATCCCTTGTTATATAATTCTATAAATCTAATATACATACATCAACATACAACAACGGAAAATTGGATTAATTAACTACATTGGATTACCAACTACTTACAACTACTTACAACTACTTACCAACTACTTACAACTACTTACAACTACTTACCAACTACTTACAAGTCCAGCTCATACAAGATTAACTAAATTGGTTTAATTAACTACATTGGATTACCAACTACTTACAAAGAGAGAGAGCAAAGAGAGGTCATACAATAATTACAATATTGGACAATCAACGAGGAAATGGTAAAAAAATCAACAAAGAAATCAGGGCATTTAAGTCTCCAGATAGAGTGCGTTAACGAATATTGTGATGTATGGACGACGGTCAGTGTTTTATCTAGTAAAAAAGATACATTCACTGATAAATTCTTCTGCGGTTTCTGTTGTGCTGAGATGTTCAGTAAGTGTTCTTCGTCGTCGAAACTCACATCAACGAACAATGACACAAAGACCGCAGTGACCTCTGGAAATTCAGAAGCGATGAGTGGTCGTAAATTGGATGCGCTCACTACCGATGATGCTGATGATGAGTGTCACATAGTGTCTGGTAATCTACCGATGACTTATTTATTTTCACAGAATACATCTTGTTCAAGGAACAACGTTACTATATTGTGACATACCGATTCGGTATTTGAAGAGAGGTTAATACAGAATATCGCCACGGCAAGTTCAGTACGGGTACATGAGAGTTTGCGTGAATCCAACGAAACTCCTGACAATTTTTTAACCGACAAAAGAATAGAAGCTGAGATTTACAAACATAGACGAACTGAATCTTCAAATAGTGGGGATTTAAATTATGAACTGAGAAAGACTGTAACTTCATGCGATGCAATTGTTGATAACGAGGGCAATTCCTCAGGCAGAGCAGCCAATATAAGAAAAGTAAGGATTCGGAATTACGACAGAAGTATGAATGTTATTTTGAGTGGAATTGAAGAGTCGTGTATGATCAATTCCCAAGTAAGAGTTGATGAAGACGTTTCTCGTGTGCGTGCAGTATTTACCAGACTTCTTAAGGAAGATGATAAGAATGTAGCTATGAAGCTGCAAGTTCGGAGTTTGATTCGACTTGGGAAGCGTACAACAGAGAAACCTCGCTTATTGAAGGTCGTCTTGAGTTCTGCTGACCACGCTAAGATGTTGCTTCATCGTGGTTACCTCTTAAAAGATTCTACTATAAGAATACTGAGAGACATTAATTTTGATGAGCGTTTGAAATTGAGGAAGGCTCGCGAGGAACTACAGGGTAGAATAAGCAAAGGAGATACGAATCTATGCATAAGAAATTTTCAAGTAGTTCGGTGGCGACCATCGGTACGTTGGACCCCGCTTCTCCCAAATTAGAGTATGGGTTTTATTCTGATTCCAATTTTGATGATTTAATTGATTTTTCTGAGGTATATGATAAAACTAGCAAAACCTTTACGTCATCATAGACTCCCCTTGATATTGGTTACTCAAACGTTAGAAGTCTTCAATCTCCATTTTCTTTCTTGCTCGACCATATTGCTGATAATCATTATGATATATTCTGTATTTCAGAATCTTGGTTACATAGTGGCATCTCTGATAATCTGTTTAATGTTGTAGGTTATAAGTTAATAAGAGCGGATCGCTTTCCTGGTATGCGAGGTGGAGGAGTTGTAGCATTCGTTCGTTACGATCTCTCAACATCAAATATATCATATCTTTGTGATTCCGAGTGGTCATATAAGTGTCTGTCTTTTACTGTTAATCATCAATTGTTAAAATTAAATGTTTCTGTTGTTTATAGATCTCCATCTTTCACTTTGATAACAGATCGGCTTAAAGATTATTTACCTAATTTTTGTTCATCCCAACGATTTGTCCTTTTAGGTGACTTCAACCTTCCGAATGTAGATTGGAATATGAATGGGTATCAACCCTGCTCAGGCGTATCAAAACAATTTCGTGATTTATTTCTTGCTGACCTACTTTTAGTGCAACATTGTAGACAACCAACTCATGTCAACGGTGCTACTCTAGATCTTGTGTTTACAAGATGTACTGGAGATATCGACAGTATTGCGTATTATCCTCCTCTTGGTAACAGTGATCACTGTGTTCTCTCCGTTAAATTAGTGTCCAAGATCGTTTGTAGGTCAAAATTGGGTTATCCAAAACGAAATTGGACTCGGGTGGATACCCAACATCTCTTAGCTAATTTCTATAACATTTTGTATCGTAGTTATAGGGCTACTACTGTTTCAGATCTGCTGACCATTCTTTATGACGTTTTCTTAAATTTGTCAGATAAGTTCGCTCCGAAACGGAGAACTTTCATTAAGTCCACTCGCCCTCAGTGGTTTGATCATGAACTTCGTGCAGTGTTGAAACTGCGCAATGCCCTGTGGGCTACTACTCAAACCCATCCTGAAAACTTAGATAGGTATCGGTACGTGCGCAACCTCTGCAATAAATTGAAAATACATAAGCGAATAGCATTTGAAGATGGTATTGCAAATTGCATCGGGAATCAACCAAAGCGTTTTTGGTCATATGTGAAAGGTTCAAGGCTACTTCCCTCTAATATAGCATTCATTACTTCAGGTGAATATGTTTATTCTACTGAGTCTGAAATTGCTGAATGCCTAGCGGACAGCTTCCATTCTCCGTCAACTATTGTTTTGGATATTTACTCTTTAAAATGGTATCCCATTCACAATATTACTCAGAATCTCGTTAAGCCAATCAGTACATCTGAAGTATTGCACCTAATCACTAGGCTTAACCGATTTGGCTCTCCTGGTCCAGATGATATTTCACCTTACCTAATTAATGCGGTTGGACCTGCCGTAAGTAGTGTTTTAGCTCATATATTTTCATTTAGCCTGATCAATTCGTGGATTCCTGCAATATGGAAGTCTTCTATTGTTGTGCCAATCCCTAAAAAACAGCCAGCAACTGCTTGTTTAGATTTTCGCCCTATCAGTTTGACCAGTGTTCTCTCTAAATTACTAGAACGAGTTATTGCCAAAAGGCTACTCGAGCATCTAAACTTTAACAGCATTCTTACTGATTCTCAACACGGATTCAGACAAGGCCGTTCATGTCTATCTAACTTGCTTACCGCGAGAGAGAGTTGGATGGAAGTACTAAGCTCAGGACTTTGTCTCGACGTCGTATTTCTAGATTTTTCGAAAGCCTTTGATCGTGTTCCACATAAAGGTCTTGTGTCACTCTTAATTCACGACGACGTCCCTCGTGTAATCTGCTCTTGGATTGAAAATTTTCTTTCATTGCGTACGTTTAAGGTAAGAGTTGGTGAGTCTTTATCTGCAGAAAGAAGTATGTCGACAGGTGTCCCTCAGGGTTCTGCATTAGGTCCTCTATTATTCATCACGTTCCTTAACGATTTACTCTTACGTATTGAGAACTCTCACTTGGCATTCGCTGATGATCTTAAAATTTGGACTGCTATACGAGATATTGATGACTGTAATTCTTTACAGGCAGACTTGGATCGCGATCATGATTGGTGCCGCTCTACTGGATTACATCTTAACGGTGATAAGTGTATACTTATGAGGATTGGGTAAAAAATCCAGTAATTTTACATATCATATCGGAGATGTTCTTCTCACTGAAGTATCACATCATAGGGATTTAGGAATTATCGTGCAGGCATCATTAAAAACTAAACTTAATAGTGAAAGAGCAATAAAAAGCGCTACTTGTGCTCTATATATTGTAAAGAACTCATTCCTTAAGATTACCACGAATGTCTTTAGAAATTTGTTTAACACGTTAGTTCGTCGGCATTTAGAGTATGCAATTCAGGCTTATTTTCCGGTCACCAAACAAGAAAGGACAGATATTGAGTCAGTCCTAAGGCGAGGTTCTCGTTTATGTTCGAATGCGAGAGTGGATTACGCATCTCGATTAGATTTGCTAAGAATTCAACCGATGTCATCACGATTTTTGTTTCTTGACTTAATAGGAATGTATGCACTTGTACACCGGTTGGACGGTTATCCGAGTGGTTCAATCACATTACGTTCATCGATTTTGAGAGGTCACAGCAAAACTGTCTATAAAACAAGGCATGGTAGGTATCCAAAGTGTTGGAGACTGTCGCACAGGGTACTTAATATGTGGAATTCTCTGCCTGAGGAAATCGCTTCCGCCCGGAGTCTGCATTTGTTCAGACAAATAATAAAGACATGGATCATCAAGAAGACGAGAAACGAGTCATGGACATATTTGCAGTGATTTTTATTTTTATTTTTTGCTTGTTGACTTCTTTTTCTTCATTTCTTATTTTTTAGTTTTATCATTTTTCTTAACTGTGATCAGGCAAAATAGCCTTATGGCTAAGCCTTGTAAGAATAATAATAATATTAAATAATTATAGATGAATAATCCGTTACTTAGACCACTACCTCTATACATGCGATATAAAATTAAATTTTAAAATTTAAATAAACTTCTTTATTAAATAATATTAGACATTTAATATTTTAATATGCATCTAGTGGTTAAAAATATCCTTTTGTCTATGAAAAACTTTTTTGATCAAAACACTAAAATTATTATTATTTTTGTGTCAAATATAAAATCGATAAGATTTATTGTAAATTTCTGTTATTTTAAAGTATGAAGTTTTTAAATAAAATAGAAGTAATCAGAACAATATTATCTGTGTTGCTTACATTTAAATTTATTGAAAAAATAATTTTTAAACCATATCGATAAAGATTTTTTTATCATTTGTGGCATAACAAATGCCACGTATTTATAAGCAAAACATGTAGTGTGATGAGTAATATCATACTCATCATAATTAATATAAAGTATTATATTTAAAACTTTAATATATCACAAAACGCATTTTATATTCTGAGCGTGACCATCAAAATTAAATGAGCTAATAAATGGGTCTGAATGCTTTATCGATTATTGTTATTATTCAAACCTTATACCTTTAACGTCATGCAATACGCCGATGACATCAGCATGCTCGTGCACCCGCACATCGCATACACTATATCGGCATTTCTGCCTACAACTGTCTTTCATATATCTATAAAAGTCTCTCCAATCTCCATCTCGTGCTAAACCCCGACAAGTCCAAAATAATGTAGATCCTCCCCCGTAAACCAAACATATCTCCTCCCACTGTATCTTTTGCCTCATCGATCATCCCGATAGTACACAATTTCACTTTCCTAGGCTTCCATTTCGATGATCACCTTTTTCTTAAACCCTTCGTCCGTGACAAGGTCCGCTCGTCTAACTAAATTCTCCGTGACATCAGCCGTATCCGCCCGCTTATCTACTTCCGTTCTTGTATGTATCTTCTTTCAACGTTTCTTTTTCCTAAAATCGATTAATGCCTTAGCCTTTTCGCCAATTCTCCAAAATCCATCATCCTACCACTACAACGCATAATCAACTCCGCCGTTAGAGTGCTCTTTCGTTTCCGTCGCTTCGACCACAGATCCACATATCTTGCCCAACTCTCCTGCCCCACCATCCACATCCGCATCAAACTCCGCCTTCTCGTAACTTTTCGTCTAATCGCTGTCGGCTCCCCATCGTTCATCAACCTTTCTTTCTTAAACGACACTCGCCCCACCTCGCTCTCGCTGCGTTCCCGTAATTCCCTCTTACTCCACGTTCCCAATTTCTCCAACAACTACGGCCTCCTATCTTCATTGTCGTCGCCTCACTCGCCTGGAATCAACTCCCTTTCGACATTCGCCGCGTTCCTTCCTTTATCACATTCAAACACCTCCTCCGTTCACACCTCGACACATGATTTACATTTTTGTTTTGTTGTAATCATGTAAGCGTGCGCTGGCACGCATTTGCCACGTTAAAAAAATATATTTTTTATTCAATTTTACAGATATTGTAATATGCTATCTATTTATTAGTGAAAAATTTCGATCCTGACTTTAAATTTTTTAATGATTGTATGATACAAGCACAAATTTGGTCGTGATTCGTTTAGTGGACTAGAGTCCACTAGCCAAACAATACTAATAAAATTTGTCTCAAACAACCAGTTTTCAAATGGAAACAATTATAAGTATTTTCTTTTAATTATGATTGTAAAATCATTTAAAATTAGATTTATTTAAAAGCCATACTTGTCTGATTATCTAAACATGCTTAGTATACTTAACTATAGTAGGAATCGAGTTCACCTAAGTGTGAATATTTCAATAACAGTACACAAGCACAAAATTAGCTAAGAAACTAGGATAAAAAACGTAAATTTAATAAAGCTTTTTATTAAAAAAGCATAATAATTATTATGATAATTATTTATCATTTATGTATAATTTATTATTATACATAAATATTTAATGATATTTATAAAATGATAATTATTTATCATTTATGTATAATTTATTATTATACATAAATTTATTATCATACATTTATTATATTTATATATAATTTATTATTTATGATAATAATATTATTATCATAATATTTATTATGCTTTATTATAAAAGCATAATAAAGCTTTTTATGCAAAAAGCTTTATTATGATATACTAATGAAAGAGGTTAATTCTAATGATTTAAATGTAAATCCAACATATGAACGTAGTAAGTTGAGTTTAGAAACAATTATTACAAGTCACTGTTCTATAATGGATAAAAAGGGTATAAAGGTTGAATTAGATAATAAAACTATACCTATATTATATTGGAATCCAAAATTACATAAAAATCCAATAAAACCTAGGTTCATATGTAGTGCGTTTAAATGTACATTAAAACCACATTCTGTTCATATGAATAAAATACTTAAAGTAATTAAAGCACACTTCAAGAAATATTGTACACTAATCGAAATTAATACTGGTATAAAACACTATTTCAGTATTAATTCTACAAAAGAATTTTTAGAACAGACAAAAGGAATAAATTTTCAAAATATAAATACATACGATTTTAGTACGCTTTATACAAATCTAGATTTAGTAGATATTAAAGAAGCGTTAGTAAAATTAATTAACCTTATATTCGGAAAAAGATATACATATATATGTTATAATAATTATAACGCCTATCTAACAAAAATTAAACCATCAAATAAATATAAATATATGGATAAAATTGAATTAATAGAATCCTTAAATATTTTGATAAATCAAAATTATTTAAAAGTAGGGACATCTATATTTAGACAAGTAAAAGGTGTTCCAATGGGTGGTAATAGTAGCCCAATTATAGCTGACTTGTTTTTAAGCTTTATAGAATATGAATTTGTTCATAACTGTGTAAAAACTAAATCTAAACAATATAAATATATGAAATATATGTTTCGATACATTGATGATATATGTGTATTATTATTATTATTATTATCAATAGACAACAAAGTGAGCAGCAAGGCTCATTACAAGTTGCGTCACAATCAGAAAAAGTAAATGTAGAAAATGAAAATGTAGAGTGTACTTTCTATTGTTCATATGTTCTCTGACTCGATCTTCGTCTTCAAGAAGGGAGACGAAGTATTTAATTCTAATAATTTTTATTCAATTAGTGAGCACATTTATCCAGAAAGCCTTATTCTTAACAAAACCAATATTAATGATAAAGAAGGTGTATATCTAGATATGAACATTAAATTAACATTAACTAAAACTACTATTAATTTATATCGTAAAGATGACATATTTTCAATTAATTTCAATAATAATTTTCAATTTACAAGAAACATATTTTTGCATGAGCATTCATGCATACCATATAATATAAAATATAATACATTAAATAATGAAATTTTAAGAATTGCAACAATATGTAATGATATTGGCTTTCTTCAAAATCATTTAAATAATTTAATAGATACATATTTTAAACTAGGTTACTATAAAAATAACATCAAGCAGAAAATAGTAAAATATATAAATCAACACAATAATATAAAGAATAAATTTAAACTCTTAAGTGGCAAATTTTTATGGATGGATAATAAATAAAACACTTTGCATTAGAATAAGATACTAGATAGTTATTTCAGAGGAAATACATCATTAGCATGTATTTGGCCCCGCTGCTATGTTGGGTAGAGGAGTTAGGGGCCGAAACCTGATAGCATAGCAGTTCCTCCTGATGACCTCTAATTCTTATTCTGATACAACGTCTGTTATTTATTAGTCAATTCATAAAAATGACGTTTATTTTAAATTTTATTTTTTATTTTTTATTTTTATTTTATAACTTGATTTAAATTATAGAAAATCTAAAAACAATTATTAATTTTATTATTTAATTATTAAAATTTTGATTTAGCATTATTGTTTTGTTTATTTTATAATTATATAACAATACGTAGACTCAGTTAGCTGATTTAATTAGTTGTGAAAATACAATTATTCTAAAATCTATAACTTTTGTCGCCAACCATACCCAATGATCTTTTCGATTAGACGGTTTGTGACAGTAAGCACTATAAAATTTTTCTAATTCAGGCTGAGCATTTAGAATGTAGAACAGTGCAGATTATTTCCTGTTAAGAACTATTTTTACCAATAACGTTTCTGTACAAAGTTTTAAAATTTAAGTAAAATTATTTTAAAAAATTATTTTCAATATAAAAATTCAAATTTAGCAGCTAGATGATAGATGATTTAGATATTGTAGCCTAATTTGTATAGGAATCATAATATCTATTGCATTTCTTTACGGCTACTATTTGTCACACAAAAAAAATAATTTTCAATTGTTTACTTAAAAAATAATTTTTCTAAAAATATTGACATTGTGAAATATTATTATTATTATATGTCGACTTCCAAGTGAGCTGAAGCACGTAAGGAAGCATCACATCGAATAAACAAAAAACAAAACAAAAAACGTAAAAAAATCAAGAGTTCACGAGGTCAAGCTTTAGGCGTGCTTTAAATTGCACAGCAGAAGAGCTGTTGATTACACCAGGTGATAATCCATTCCATCGTTTACAGACGCAATCCATCACTGTTTATGGATCAGTTTCTCCACCACCTTGCAAGCAATACAAGTCAAACTTATTGGCCGATAATTTTGAGGATTTACCTTTTCCCCCTTTTTGAAAACTGGAATGACTAATGATCTCTTCCACATATCTGGGATTATGCCAGTTCTCAAGAACCAATAGTAAATATCAAAAAGCGGAAGATATATATTCGATGCAACTTTGCGTAATAATATACTAGGAATACCATTAGGACCTGAATTATTTTTAGCCGGTAGCTTTGATAAGATATTAAGAACATCGAGCGGGTCAAAGTAGAGGTTAGAATCCTGGTACTGGAGAGAAGAATTGTCTATCGTAATGTTATAGTCACATAGGGAAAATCGATTGCGAGTGATACAAAAGTTCTTGACAAGGATATTAGCAATGGAAAGAGGAGAAGCCGATTTTCGATCACCATCAACCAGACAGTTGATTGACGAAGATACCCTCTGGTAGTATAAAATGGTAGTATAAAATCTGAAGGATCCGAGTCCACGCTTAAATAGTAGGAATGCATGATCACGTTCTCTGACAGCTCGCTTCAATTCACTGCAAACCATTTGGGTTTGGAGGATTGTGGTTTACGTGTTACACAAGGGGAAAAGGCGTGAAGTAGATTAATCAATGTTGTGTGGAGGAACGACCAGGCCACATGAACACCTACTGTTCTAGCACAAGGCCATCTTACTAGGCTCAGCATTTCATTAATTGTATCGTAATCCGCATTCATAACACCAATCGTTTTTTTATTGACCAGATGCGAAATATGACTAGGTAGGATGATACGTAAAGTGCAGTGATCGCTAGAGCCTAATGGCGGACCGCAACTTAATGACTCAACGACAGAATCATTGGTACATAGGCGTAAATCTAGCAGGGAATGACTTTTATTACGGATACGAGTATTACAATGGACAAGCTGACAGAGTGTGAGCTCATTGAATACATCAAGTAAGGCTGATGATTCTTAATCAAACCCCTGGATCGCGGTATAAGAGACCCAATCGATATTTGGACTGTTAAGATCTCCGCAGATTAAGGTATCCACATCGCCGGAACAGTGATGTTTTAATGACTTGATGATGAGTGGTGTTTTTGATTGAGGACTACGATAAACAATACAAATGCGATAAACCTTACCTCGTTCCTCCGTCACTTCAATCCACAAAAGCTCATTTCCATAATCGTCAGAACACGACTCTATTAGGTTATAAACAAGATTGTCGCGTATATAAGCAACTACACCGCCACCTCTAGAGATTTTTCGATCACAGCGAACTATCGTATTACCGTAAATACCGACTTCAGAATCCAGAATATTACAGTTTAACCAAGTTTCAGTGAAAAACAGCATGTCGAGATTTTCATGATGTACTATTACTTTGATTTCATCTAACTTCTTAAACAAACTCAAAACATTTGAATGGAGTATGTAAAGGCCAGCTTTGGTAGATGTACAGGGAAACTTGTGGGCATTTGATTTTTGAGAATTTATACAATCGAAAAACGAGGATAAATCCGGATGATTGACTGTTAGTAGCGAGTTACAGAGTCTACAGTTAGTCGGGAATGCGTGCGACACAGAGACGTTCGATATCCTGTAACGAAATGTCTCGAGAGCTGTTGATAAAAAATCGAGTGGAGACTCTGCGTCGCACAACCTGAAAATTTCGGATTATAAGATTTTCTTCACCATTCATTCGACGCTCGGCCATCTCACGTTTGGCGGTAAACAATTGTTTTCTGTCCTCTGGAGATAAATCTTCGAAAAGACGAATACTCAAACCTCTTAGAAGATGACTGTTTCGTAGTATAAGTGAACTCATTACGGTGGAGGCAAGAACAACTTTGAGTAAACGAGGTCGACTATCTGATTCTTTTTTACCAAGGCGAAATAAATTTACTACACGCAAATCCTTTCGAACTGTGGCAGAGCAGTTTTGCAAAACACATGAGAGGATTGATTTAACTGCATTGACATCATGCTGAATACGTAAGTCATTGTTAACGGCAGATGACTCGATGAGGTTTGCAATAAGCACACAGTGAGCCCTATCAGAGAGTGTGCGCAAAAAAGGGTTAGAATTAGAAGGAACTCTCTCACTATTAGGAGCGGTATTCTGTTATGAAGATGGTGAGATAGAAGTCAGCTGTAAATTTGGACGGTGTGACGTAGAAAATGGCAGCTGAGCTAAATTTACAAGGGACCCAATACCACGTGGATTATCTGATGATGACGTAGAAATGCAATGAGGGGTAGAAAAGTAAGGTGATTTATCTGATACGACTAAAGAAATACTGAGTTGAAAATGGTCAATGACAGCAACATCAGAAGATTGAGCTGATTGATTGGGCAAAATTGAAGGATGTATAGTAATACCTGTAGAAGAGATGGGAGATTTGGCATTCTTAGAGGCAATCGAACGCGGAAGAATTTGGCATCGAGGTTGAAACTTATTACAAGACGAAGAGGCATGTGTGGACATCGCTGCATTGCCAGATAATTTCAATATATTTGTCCTGAGACTCTCTATTTCACTCTTCATCGTATTTATCATCTTAACCGAACAGAACAGTAGCCACAGTAGAATTCGTTGTCTGCAAGGCAAGATGCATGCGATTCTGAAGTCCAAATACTTACCCACGTGTGACAATCATTGTTTGAGCAAAGGACTTGTTGCTCAGATCCATTGGAAACATCGCTAACATCAGTGTTGGACGCGACATGGTTTGAAACTTGAGACTTTTGTTTTTTTCCGACCCATTTGTATATAGTCGTTTGATTCGTGATAGTCGTTTGATTCGTGATTTGATTCGTTTGATAGTTCTAAAAATCAATGAGGACTAGGAATCCGCGACCAGATGGTAACTTTTCTGACTCCAGAGAAATGTGCAATCCTCTCTTGAAACAGCTGGGTATCGATGATAAATTGTATTTACTTTAGATTGTATGTATAATAGATCCCAAATTTTTTAAGGTATTGAGCTATTATCATTAAGACCAAAACTTTTGTGTCTGTTTGAGCAGTTAGGAAATATTAAATTGAGTGCTAATAATTGAAGATGCTCGAATTTTGTAAGTAGTTAATTTAACAGCCGAGAAAGTTCAAACTAGAAATATCAATGTTTTATAATTACAAGTTTGATATAACGTTGAATAAAATACTAAAATATAAAAATTTTATTGGCAATATATAAGTTATTTGAATTTTAATGACTAAAATTTTAATTGAATTATATTTCAAAACGAAAGTATACAATTAAAATTTAAACCAAAAGGTCTTACGATCTTCTTCCGATCATGCTCTTAGTTATACATACAACATTGCACCGCTGAACAGCTAACTGATCTGCTGGAAAAGGAAGCAATGGCACGAGGTTCAGAAGTTGACGGATTAAACGTATGACAAGTTCGTGAAGGAACGCTTGATAATGTGACCCGATCGCTTCTGTGCTTTCAACTGCACTGGCGTAAACATGTATTGATGGCTATCAATGTTAGCGTATTTGTGAACTTTCTTAGTTTCAACGTTCTTTGCCACACTAACCACCAAGATTAAAATTTCATCAATTATTTAATTTTAAAAAATTTCTCTTAATAGTTTAAATAAATTTTAAATTATATTTGGTTGTTTTGTATATAAGAAAAAGAAAAAACACTTAAACGTGGTTGAAAATTAGCAGAAAAAAGGTCGTATCTAGAATACGACCTTTATTCATAAAGCTGATATGCTCCTTGATATCTATGATCAATTATCTATCGATATTCTCTACATTACCGAATCCTGTCACTCTGACTCCGACGATCCTGATATTCGTCATCTTGTCGCTTTGGTTGTTATCTAGTTGAATCAGATCGTCAAATTGTCTCTCATACATCTACTGCCTCTAACCATGGCGGTATTGTTGCCATTGCTCGTCACCCAATGTCTTTACGTAAAATCAACGTTAACATCCGTTACACTTCGTTCGAATTACTCATATGCAGATTATCAACTAATTTCCCTCTAGAACTTGTGATTGAATACCGTCCAGGTTCAATTGTCCCCTCACGTATGTTCTTTAACGACCTTGTAGATCTTGTATCACTGTTCATTAATTTATGCTCCTTCTTTTGTTCTCGGTGACTTTAACATTCGTCTTGATCGCCCGGCTGACTCTGACTTTATCACTTTAATTAATCTTTTTTTCTGATTTTAACTATAAATTACTTTCAACAAGCCCAACTCATATTCTCGGCGGTGCTCTCGACATCATTGTTATTCCTAACTGCTTCAATGACTATACCTCCTTGTCAATTACTGATCCTGGTTTGTCCGATCATTTCCTTGTCACTCTTACTCTTACTCGTCCCCATCCTCCTTCTCCGCCTTTACCTTTATCTACACCAAGTCGACCCTGTTAGCTTCTCGATATCCGTGTTCTCTGCACAGCCTTACTCAATTCTTCACTCTTTTTACTTCCTCTTAACTATCTCTCTCCCGATAATCTCTGCATTCTGTTTGATTCTGAACTTACGTCGATCCTCAATAACCTTCTGCCTAGTCGACCACAACGTTTTCAGCGGTCGTGCATGCTCCATGGTTCGATTCAGACTAGTATTTCTAAGCGTCGTATCCGTCACTCTTTTCGTGTGTTTTTCTTAAACATCGCTTTCTTAAACGTTCAACAACCTCACTTACTCTAAATATTCGTGCTTCCTATCTTTCTCTCCGCCGTTCCCATCTCATATTTATGCGAACTAAACGTACTCTCTTTTGGCGAAATCAACTCGAGTCCTCTTTCAACTCTAAATCTTATTGGAAAATCTTAAACTCAATTCTTTCACGATCATCTACCCCTTGCAACATAAATCCTGATAAATTTTCCTCTTATGTGCAATCTAAGCTATCTAATTTAATTTCCGTTTTCCATCAATTAAAATCATCTCCACCAGCCTCCACTATCCTTCCACTCATAACCTTTCCTCACATCGCTTGCCACCCGCTTTATTATCATTATCCTCTATGTCTCCCGTCGTCAAACCAAATCCCTCCAAATCATCAACTGCCAGCTCTTCTATCGTGATCTCACCTACTCACGTCAGTCGTCCTCCTTTACGGAAGCGCTTTGCTTCTCGCGATCGTTGCGTCATTGTTACTAATATCACGCCTTCTAACTCCTTATCTCCACAAGCACGTCTGGACCACGATGTTTCCGCCTTCAGATCCATCCTCTCGTCTATTGTTCCTGCGGATAAACCATCCTTTTTCAAGGACATTTCTCCTGTCGCATTCATCCGTCTAAACAAATCTTCTCAATCTAATCCTTCCCAGCCCCCTCTCCTAAAAATTGTTTTCAAGCATCGCTCTCACGCGTCTTCTGTCCTCTCTCAACGATTCAAACTCATGTCATCTTCAACCACTCGAATTTTCCCCGATCGCGCCCCTTCCGAAATCGCTCAAATCTCTTCAGCCCGCATCGAAAAACGTCGTCGCGAGGAAAACGGCGAAACTTCACTCGCCATCCGAAACATAGACGGAAATTTTCAAGTTGTCCACACCCGTCCAAAAATTCGATGGCGCTCCATCTCTCCTATGTGTCTTCTCCACTAGACTCTTTCGCCACAGCACACGGTTTCCGCCTCGGTCTCCTCAACACTAGATCTATTCTCAATAAATCCGATCTTATCCTCAACCTATTCACCAAGCAATCCATCGATCTCTTCTGCCTCACCGAATCCTGGCACTCAGATTCCGACGACCTTTCCATTCGCCGTCTGCTCTCTGCCGGTTGCTCCCTAGTCGAATCCGCCCGCCCCCTCAGCTCATGCCCTTCTAAATCCTCTAATCATGGCGGCATCGTCGCATTCGCGCGTCACCCAGCGTCTCTTCGCAAAATCAATCCCCCTTTCAGTCCTTGCTCTTTTGAATTGCTCACTTGTCGTTATTCTAACCCGATCACTCTAGATCTCGCCATTGTATACCGTCCTGGTTCATCAGCTCCTACAGCCTTATTTTTTACCGAACTCGCTGACCTCCTTTCTCATTGTTCTTTGTCCTCAATCCCTTCACTCGTTCTAGGCGACTTCAATATCCGCCTAGACCGCCCCTCTTCCACAGATTCCATCCGCTTCATCAACATTCTATCCAACTACAATTACAAACTAATCTCCACTGCCCCCACACATATACTTGGCGGGGCACTCGACATCATCGCTGTCCCCGATCATTTTGCTGCCCACACCTCACTGTCCATCTCTGATCCTGGTCTATCCGATCACTTTCTTATCACCCTTGATCTCGCTCGCAACCACACCCCTCCTCACACACCTACAATCCTACGTCGCCCTTGGAGAAATCTTGACCTTTCCCTTCTCCGCTCTGCCTTACTCAAATCGTCTCTATCATTACCCACAATAACATATTCATCTCCTCACGATCTCGCCTTTCTTTTCGACTCTGAACTCACATCCACTCTCGATATTCTCTTGCCCTTCAAGTCTCACCCACACCGTCGCTTGCACCGTGCCCCATGGTTTGACATCCAATGCCTACTCTCAAAGCGTCGACTCCGCCATGCTTTTCGAGTCTATCACCGCTCTCTCAGACGCGATTTCCGCTCGATCACTCCGTCTTTCCGTGATTCCTATCTTGCTCTTCGCCGGTCTCATCTCAACCTACTACGTACCAAATGCAACTCCTTCTGGCAGCATAAAATCATCACTTCATTCAACTCTAAGACTCTCTGGCATACTTTTAACTCAATCCTGGCTCGTTCCTCTACGCCGTGCAACATCAATGCTAATGATTATTCGTCATTTCTCCAGACTAAAGTATCCACGCTGCTCTCTCACACCCCGGTCTCCATCCTATCCCACTCTGCCCAGTCTACTCTCATCCTTCCCGGAACTCTTTCATCTTCTCCCTGTATCACCTACAGAAGTATCATCTGTCCTCATGTCCTTGCCCAACAAAACCTCACCTGCCGATCCCCTGCCTACCCACATATTAAAATCTATATGCTCATCGATATCCCCATTTCTCACAACCTTGTTTAACTCGTCCATCCGCAGTCGTATCTTCCCTTCACACTGGAAATCCGCAATCGTTCGTCCCCTCCTTAAGAAACAATCGCTCGACCCCTCCCTTCCTTCTAGCTATCGCCCCATTTCACTACTCCCTACTCTTTCTAAGCTCTTAGAACGCCTCATCTTAATACAAATCAACGCTTATCTCTCCTCATCCAATCTGTACCCTCCTTTCCAATCCGCTTTCCGCTCTAATCACTCGACAGAAATCGCATGCATAAAAGTGTACAACGACTTACTCATTTCTCGAGACAAGGCTCTATATAGTGTTCTCATCTCCCTCGACCTCTCCTCCGCATTCGACATTGTCGACCACTCCGTCCTCCTTTCTCGCCTTCGTTATGATTACGGCTTTTCTTCCTCCTCCGTAGCATGGTTCGCCTCATATCTATCCGACCGTTCCTTTCGCGTCTGTTCTAATTCATCATCCTCCCCTCCCATCCCTATTTTTTGCGGGGTCCCACAAGGTTCAGTCCTAGGTCCCCTGCTTTTCTCTCTTTTGCTTGGCGATCTCTCTCCATTTATCAAACCTTACTCCTTTAACGTCATGCAATACGCCGATGACATTCTAATCTATGCTCATGCACCCGCACATCGCATACACGATATCGCCATTTCTGCCTCCAACTGTCTCTCTTCTATCTACAAGCGTCTCTCCAATCTCCATCTCGTTCTAAACGCCGAAAAGTCCAAAATAATGTGGATCCTTCCCCGTAAACCAAGCATATCTCCTCCCATTGTATCTTTTGCCTCATCGATCATCCCTGTAGTCCACAATCTCACTTTCTTAGGCTTCCATTTCGATGATCACCTTTCCCTTAAACCCTTCGTCCGTGACAAGGTCCGCTCGTCTAACTTAATTCTTCGTGACATCCGCCGTATCCGCCCCCTTATCGACTTCCGTTCTTGTATGTCTCTTCTTTCATCGCTTCTTTTCCCTAAAATCGATTACTGCCTTAGCCTTTTCGCCAATTCTCCAAAATCCATCATCCTACCCCTACAACGAATAATCAACACTGCCGTTCGAGTGCTCTTTCGCCTCCGTCGCTTCGACCACACATCCACATATTTTGCCCAACTCTCCTGGCCCACCATCCACATCCGCATCAAACTCCGCCTTCTTCTCATTACTTTTCGTCTCATCGCTGTCGGCTCCCCATCGTTCATCAACCTTCCTTTCTTAGACGATACTCGCCCCACCTCGCTATCGCTTCGTTCCTGTCATACCCTCTTACTCCACGTTCCTAATTACTCCAACAACTACGGTCTCCGATCCTTCCTCGTCGCCGCCTCACTCGCCTGGAATCAACTCCCTCTCGACGTCCGCCGCGCTCCCTCTTTTATCACATTCAAACACCTCCTCCGTTCACACCTTCTCGACGCCTGATTCACAGTTTTGTTTTTGTTGTGGTCATGTAAGCGTGCGCTGGCACGCATTTGCCACGTTAAAATAAATCTTTTTTTTTATATATGCCCCTTGTATCCTCTCATCTATTTAAATACTTCCATCCCAGAGCAATTTTATCTTCCCGTTTCGCCTGACGAAGTTTCTTCGGTACTTGTGTCACTATCTAATAAATCATTTCCTTCTGACCGAATTCCCACCCACTTGCTTAAAAAAATTTGCTGATCAATCTCACCCTTCCTTACCACTTCGTTCAACTTGTCTATCCCCAACCGCCCATTTCCTTCCAACTGGAAATGCCCCACTGTCAAAAAGCGCTCTCTCGACACTTCACTGCCATGTTCTTATCGTCCTATCTCACTTCTCCCAACCCTCTCTAAACTACTTGAGCGCCTTGTTCTCAAGCAAGTTATTGCATATCTATTTTCCTCCAACTTGTTCCCTCCCTTCCAAGTTGCTTTTCTCTCTAATCACTCTACTGAAATTGCATGTCTTAAAGTTTAAAACGACTTACTCATCTCGCGCCATCAAAAATTATGTAGTGGCATAGTTTCTCTTGATCTATCATCTGCTTTCGACATGGTCGATCACTCGATTCTTCTCCATCGTCTTTGTCATGATTATGGCTTCTTTTTACACACTGTGGCTTGGTTTTATTATTATATACAGAGCTTTGACCGAGAAGGCCGTTTTGCCCGCTCATCGTACATTATAACACATTAAACAAACATATCAATTTCAACCAAACCCAGGGCAAGAACATCCAATGTTGCCTTGATCAGCGTCTTATCCAAGTGTTGACCATGGATTTGAATTGGATCAATGATCACGCAGTCATGATGTCGCGAGGAAATGCGTTCCACAACTTTCTCACTCTGCGTGACAATCGCGATACCATTGTCGACCTTCCAAATTGTCTTGCGCGTAACGCGAGAGAATGACCCCTGCGACTTAGTCGGACATTTAATTTAACACATTCACTTGGGTAGCCACATATCCCCTTTACTATAGACCACATTGCAAAAAGATCCAGAACGAGTAGTCTGGCTTGCACTGATATCATGCCTATTGAAGTTAAACGATCGCTATAACTCATCATTTTACATACTCGAACGAGCTTGCTGCCACGACTTAGAATTCTTTCCAAATCCCTCATTTCACCTCTTGTAGAAGGGAATGATGTTTAGATAGTATATTCGATATTGGGACGAACAAGCGCATTATATAGCCGAGCAAAACACTGAGGAGATATTGACAAGAAACAAGTTTTAATTAGATAAATCATCTTCCTTGCTGAATGGCAACGTATTTCAGTATCCATTCTAGTTTTAAGTGACGATTGCATAAGTATGTAAGATCACGAACCTGATTAGTCGAAATAATACTATATATCCCGACACTATACAAGGAATACACATTGGACCTGCCGAGACGAATGTGTGAGCACTTAGAAATGTTTAACAATACCCCAGTATTAACACTCCATGCATAAACCCTGTCAATGTCACGCTGTAAGCTGATATGGTCATCTGCATATATGACCTCACACCATATTTTGATGTCGTCAGCAAAGGCTAAACACGGACAATGGAGCTGTGTGAGTAAACTATTCATGAGCATGTTAAACAATAAAGGTCCTAGTACAGAACCCTGAGGAACTCCTAACGTAATTAAATGTGGTGAGGATAGCGTACTACCAACTCGTACTCTGAAAGATCTGTTAGATAGAAAATCTCAAATCCATACTATAACTGAGCTATTAATGCCATATCTGGCCACTGTTTGAATGATGATACTATGGGGAACACGATCAAACGCTCGACTAAAATCGAACAGAATAACGTCAACTGCCTTTCCTTGAGACATGGATTCAATTCAGGCCTCACGGGCAGACAAAAGGTTGGTAAGGCAAGAACGTCCTTTTCTGAAGCCATGTTGCATAAAGCTATGCTGACCTGATATGCTCAAGTGTCTGAATATATGTTCGTGGATTATTCTTTACAGTACCTTACCCAAACGACTTGTAAGACTTATAGCTCGATAGTTGTCTGCTATCCTCGGGTCACCCTTTTTAAATACCGGCACCACTATCGCACTATTCCATTCAGACGGTACCTTCATGCTATCCAGAAATGCCTGAAATAAGCTAGTGACCGAAGGAGCCAAATGTTGACTCAACACCCTGAGTAGATTCGGATGAATATCATCAGGACCTGAAGAAGATGAAGACGACAAATGTAATAACCTCCAAGTCACATCATCCACATTGAATACAATGGGAGCACTAATGCATGTAGGAAAACTGACTGACTGAACACTATATTCTATGGTCGAACTAGCATTATGTAGGTCAAATGCATTAGCGAACTCATTAGCAACGTCAGAAAGGGAATCAAGCAACTTACCGTTTGATGATAATCTAGTGATTGCACAATGAGTACGCGTACTTTGACAAACATATGACCAAAAACCGTTATTTTCGTCATTATCGGCTTCATTATGGATGTCCAATGATTGTATGTTATGTACTTTATGTTTCGTACTTCTCGTCCTAAAGTAACTCGTGCGCGGAAGTTGGTGTAAAGTAGGTTTGATTAATTGTCAGATAATCCCGGTAACTAGTCAAGCAATTCTATCGTATTATGGAATAGCCGTCAAAACTGTCAAGTTTCATAGCAGTACGGTTGTCGTAAGATTACCGTAATTTTATCGTAAGGTTGTCGTAAGGTTATCGGGAGGTTGTAGTGAGGTTGTCGTGAGGTTGTTGTAAGTAGATTTAGGTAGGTTTTCAAATTGAAGGTAAAACTTTTCCTGTGTATATTAATATTGTATGTTATTTATCCCAAACTTTGTTTAAGATTTCGTCAAATTGTGTGTTTAAGCTGTTATAATTTTTGTTCATATCTATTAAACCGTACTTTTCGCGTTTGTTCTAACTCTTCTCTTTCCCATCCTTCTTCCATCCCGTCCGGTGTTCCACTGTGCTCCATATTATGTCCTTTAGTTTTCTCTCTTCTCTGTGTTTTGTATTCTATCTCTCATGAATTTAATTTTCATGATATGCAATATGCTGTTGACATTATCATATATGCTCATGCACTTGCATGAGCATATGCAAGTGCATGTGCATATTGCACTATATATTGCACTATATAATATTATTGCACTATATAACTGCATATTGCACATATATGCTCATGCTCTTGCTTATCGTATTCATGATCTTAGTGTTTCTGTTTCAAACTGTCTTGCCTCAAGTTTCAATCATATTTCTTCTCTTAATCTTTCTCTGAATCTTAATAAATCAAAAATAATGTGGATCCTTCCTCGACGCCCCGGCTTAGAACCCTACTCCGTATCATTAAATTCTACAATTCTTCCTATGGTTTCCAGCATTCTATAAATTTTGATTCCGACTTTGACGTGTTTTGATAAATGGAATCAATGCATCAACATTTCTGCCATCCATAATAAAATCTTTTCAAACAAGTTTACATTATTTTAGCAGCTGTCACGGTTATTTCGAGTACTACAATATATATTATGGGATCAGTCAGCAGACCCTCCTGAAATATTAAAACTTTATTTGCTTTAACAAAAAAGACAAACCTTTCCAGTTTTTTAAATTAAATAAAAATATTATTTGAATGTCATCGATTTCATCATGTAAATTAATTAATTTCATTGATGTTACATTTATTGGAAACAAAATAAATAAAAATTGATTTTTAATATTTCGCAAACTTCTGTTAGAATCATCAGAAAAAAATCCTTTTTTGGTGATGCTAAGAGAAGTTAGCGAAATATTGAAAATTAAATTTTTTATCTTGCTCCCAAAATTCAATACAGAAAAATAGGTATTCTAAATCAAATATTTACAATTTTGCCTTTTTTAATAATGTTAAATTATGCATTTATCTTTAAATGCTCGATTAAACGATAAAAATACATTCTAAAAGCTCAGACTTCGGAATGAGCTTTTAGAATGTAGAATAGGAAATATTATTCCTGTTAAGTACTATTTTTGCCTATAACGCTTATGTACAGACTTATTCATATTTTACGGAATTATTAATAAATATTTACGAGTTAAACATTTAAATTCAGTAGTTGAATGCTATATGATTCAGGTATTGTAGCATATTTTTATAGGTAAATAAATAAAGATTTTCTTATAACAGTACATGGGATAATAAGTTTTTAGTTTAAGAAAAGAAAATCAAAATATGACAGAAATATTTTTTCATCCTTCTGTTTTTAAGTCCTCATCTTTATGGCCTCAGCTCCAGTAGGATCTGACCTCTCCAGACAATCCAACACGCCGCCTTCCGACTAAACAACCCGGGGTATTTCAACCCCGGAGAGTCCAATCGAGGCGGACTATGCTGGGTAATCGAGATACGAAGAGCTTGAGAAACCTTAGTCTTTGCTCTAGGGACGTCCTCTGGAAAATAAGACTAATCCCGAAATAGCTTAAGTGCCCTAGAGGCGCACCTGGGTTTTCCCTTTCAATGACAGATGCTGGGCCCGTTTCAGAGCCCATCTAGCTCTCTTCAGGATACGTTTAAGTATATGCAGTCAACTTTCGCAGACCAGTTCACCGTAACGGTGAAACTTAGGTAGTTTATTCGACTCGTGAAGGTAGGGAGAGGTTGATTAGTCAAAATGGATGAGAGGGCAGAGAGTGCTAATCTCTTAAGTTTTTTGATTTGTTGCAGGGGTGCCATTAAAGACTACCACATGCAATTTGGCGGAGTTTAAAATAAGATTGGACCGGGTTAACTGATCTTTTAATATCAAGAAGAATCGGCTGATGTCCGAGACTACGTCTCTGCACTTGCGTCCAGAGAACAGGGTTGTAGTATCATCAGCGTATACAACTAGACGTTGTTCGCGATTGAATATTTTAAAGAGCTCAATGGAAGCAGCAAGAAACAAGATAGGAGAAAGAGGTGATCCTTGGGGCACGCCCATAATAGGGTAGAACTGATGCGTATCAGGGTCGTCTTCATAATAGAATCGCTTGGTGTACAGCAGTATCTCCACCCTGTTAACAATTCTTGCAGGCAACTCAATGGACCTGAGGATAGAAATAACAAAGGAAATTGAGATGCGGCCAAATTCAGCAGAAAAATCAAGGAAAACAACCACAGCAAGTTGATGACTATTCTCCTGACAAAACTGATGCACTTTATCTACAGCTGAATGGAACGAGCGACCTTTGACGAACTTATGGAAGCCGGGTGGGATTAAATATCGCTTACTTAGATGATCGCGGATTTTCCGCGCAAGCGCTTTTTCGTAAATCTACATGAAATAATTCTAAATCGAAATGGGTCGCAGGTCTTTAGGGCATGAAACCGGATTTTTAGGTAGAAATATACGTCTAATAATGTTGATGCCGGCCACATCAGATGGGGCGACTAATTGCATTATTACGGCCACTTCTCTTCTTTGATCGGCTGTCAAAAGCTGACAGACACGAGAAGAGAGTGAAGCGACGGATTTGAAGGTACCCGAAAGAGGTCCCTAAGAGTTAAGAATATCTGAGACAGATAGATCTCTCCTCCTAAAGTCTCCCCAAGGCTGGATTGGTTGAGGTGATTGAGTGGCTCCATAATTATGTAATGATAGTGACTCCTCCAAAACATTATCAAGACCTATTTTTCCAATCCAGCCCAATGCTCTTTCCTTCCAACAGACAAACTTCTCTCTTGAATATCTTCCAAAAGGAAGGCTGGGCTGGATTAAGGAAAGCAATGCTTGATCTTTCCTTACCCAGTTGGAACCTATATCTAGTGCTATTATATTCTTTTAAGAGAACTTGTCTGGCAGAAGCAGAGAGGTTGGAAAGACGGAGCATGTATGCTAAGGTCTTGAGTTTCGTCGAAGTGGGGCTGTAAATACGACCTTTGTAGGTAGCCGAAAGTATCGCGGTAGCTTGCGAAGAGAGGTAGGAATTAAATTCGGTTCCACTCTCATTACCAATTCGGGGAAAGCGTTGGATAGCTGCCTGAAAGAAAGCCACTCTGATTAGATCAAAGTGTAATCTCCTTCGAAGCAGCGTGCCCTCTTCTATCCGCCAACGAATCAAGTCATGAGAGGTGGACAGATGTTGTCGCGACTGTTCCGTACAGTGGAGTTTCAACAACCACCTCTCATCTATCAGTAATAAGTCGAGAAGTGAATTCCTTGATGTGCAATGAAAGGTAGGGGACGGTGGTTTATGAATAAAATAATCGTTCCTAGCTCTGCGAAGAGCTGCATTAATCTAAGGACCAGTTTTGTCGTTGAAATCACCAAGTACCATGTCATAACCGCTATCTATAATCCTATCCAGGAGGTCACGGTTCTTGTGAATATCACCTGGACGGATGTAGACATTGGCTAGACAGAGGCGTTTACCGTTCTTACAGAGTAAAAGTACTAAACAAGGAAGGGATGGGCAAGAATAGTTGAGTAGAAGAGAAGATCTTAAGGAGCATTTAACTAGGGTTAAAATACTGAGATGAAGAGGAGTGAGGCGGGGTTATGTACAAAGTATAGTGGGAACAAATATGCTTGAGAATGAATCGAGTAATGTCCTGGGGGAGACGGATAGACCGCGTCTCCTGAAGGACTATAACATCTGCATCTCTACCAGATAGAAGTATAACTGCAGAAGCTCTTCCCGAATTCTACTGAAGAATATTTAATAAAAAAGGCTCACGAGTACTCTGCATTGTGTTAGGTCAGCTGGGTGGCATTGCCTCATCTCTAGACAGAGCTAGGGGGCGGAAAGGTTGCCCTTCCCGCCACCAACTCCGTCTTGGGCGAGCACTTGCTCACGGGTAGTGTCTTTATTTCCCAGGGAGGCCTTTCGTAGCAGCTTCCCGATCTTTAACGGAGGAACAGAAAGTGAAGGTTCATCCATTTTCTTCGATACAAGGGCAACCGGCAAAGTGAAGCTTCATTCCTTTTATTCGATACAAGGGCAACCGGCAAGGAAGTGTCAGGTGATGAAAACAGTGAAGATAGCATATTAACAACAAGGTTTTTTATTTGCGATAGAATTGATATTTTATTTGAGTCACATAGGTGGATGATATCCCTGTCCGACATACGGTTATCAGGATTAGCTGTCGAGGCAGCAGAAGGTCTTTATGTATGAATTGGAGGGCTCACATAATCCCATCTATATTTTTCGAAGAGGGAACACTTTCTGGACCAGGCAAGGTGGTCTCTTTTACAATTAGAACACTTGGGAGAAGCCCTACATTTCTCCACTTTTTGTAATGAGCAGCTGGAGTTCTGAGAACAGACTCCGCAGATTTGAACTTTAGAACAATTAGATCCCTAGTACCCCCACAGTTGTGGCAAACGCTACAATGAGGGAAGGTAAGATTGTCCTATTTCAATAATAAAAAAGAGTAAATTGTACCCCAGGAAGTGTTTGCAGGCAGATTGGCATAACGTAAGACCGTATCCCGATTCTACCGAACAGAAAGCCACTGGAATCGGAAAACCAGATTTGCCTTTTAAAGTTCGTACATTTGAAAGCTTGTATAATGATTTCAGAGCAAGAAGGTCGTCCTCCTCCAGATGAGGAGGGAAGTTCGAGATTTTCATAGTTGTAAGGATAGGCTTGTGTTCAATAGTCCCAAGATCTTTAAAATTACGATTAAAAAAACTGACATAATCAGATGGTAACTCATTGGTAGTGAAAGAAATTTTAATTGATGAGTCGTACATTTTGACTGAATTAAATATAATCCTGTTTGGAAAGTATTTGCCAAATCCTCTTAAAAATATTGAAAAGAGCTTATGACGCTCTTGTGGCTGAGACAGTTTAATTACAATTACGTTTTTTAGCTTCGGGATAAGGGAATGACTCCTTCGTCCTATTGAGAACAAACACTAACCTGCTTGAGATGATCATTGACAATAGCTACCTAAGAAACGTCTTTTCCCACAGGAAAGTTGCTTGAAATTTCCATACTAGCTGAATCCTTTGAAGCAACGCAACTTCGAATAATTTTCGAACAAATTTCCTGATATTTTTATAGGTGCCATCATATTATTATTCAACGACAACATTGCGTGTAATGTTGTCGTTGCGAGGATTTTCATTTATGCATTGCGAACATTTTCATTTATCCCACTCCGACAAAACGCAAGGTCCTAGCTAAACTACTAAACCTCCCTAATCTTTCTTCTTCCGCTAGGCAGACCCTCTCGAATGAATACTGGCGCACCAGATATTGGTTCCAGCTGAGTAGGGATAGGGCGATTATTGCTCGTTTTAACCCTTCTCCGTCTTCATTTTGGAAGATATTCAAGAAGGAGAGTATGTTTGCTAGAGGGATAGGGCTTTGGGTTGGATCGGTAGTATAGACCTTGATACAGTTTTAGAAGAGTCACTAGCTTAACACAACTATGGAGCCACGCAATCACCACAACCAATCTTGCCATTAAGAGATATATCTGTCACAGATATTCTTAAGGCCTGGGAATTTCTCCCGGGTACCTCCAAATCTGTCGCTCCACTCTTTTCTCGTGTCTGTCAGCTTTTGACCGCCGATCAAAGAAGGGAGGTGGCCGTCACAATGCTATTAGCAACCCCGTCCGATGTAGCCGCCATCAATAGTAGCAGAAGGATTTTTATTCCTAAGAAAAATCCGGTCACTTGTCCTAAAGACCTGCGGCCCATTTCGATTCAAATTTCCCTCGTCTTGATCTACGAAAAAGCGCTTGCGCGTAGAATCCGCGATCATCTGAGTTGGCGAAATTTAATTCCACCTGGTTTCCATGGGTTTGTCAAAGGTCGCTCGGTCCATTCATCAGTTGGTGAAGTGCATCGTTTTGTCAGGAGAACAGTCATCAGCTAGCTGTAGCTGTTTTCCTTGATTTTTCCGCTGCATTTGACCGCATCTCCATTCCTTTGTTATCTGCTCTCTCAGGTATTTCGGGTTGTCTGCGAGAATTGTTAACAGTGTGGAGATACTGCTGTTGACCAAGCGATTTTATTATGATGACGAACCTAATGCGCGTCAGTTCTACCATATTACGGGTGTGCCTCAAGGTTCCTTTCTCCTAATCTTATATATTGCTGCATCCATCAATCTATTCAAAATATTTAAACGCGAACAACGTCTAGTGGGGTACCCTGATGACACCACAACCCTGTTTACTGGACACAGGTGCAAAGACGTAGTCTCAGACATCAGCCGCTTCTTTTTAAGATTAAAAGACCAGTTGCCCAAGTCCAACTTTGTCTTAAACTCCGCTAAATCGCATGCGGTTGTCTTTCATGGCTCCCCTGCGACGAAGTAAAAACTTGAGAGACTAGCAATCTCCGAACTCTCCTCCATATTTGCCTCTGAACCACACCCTACCTTCACAAGTCGAGAAAACTACTTGGGGTTCACCGTTACGATGAACTGGTCGGCGAAAGCCAACCTGGATAGACTCAAACGTATCCTGAAGAAAGCTAGATGGGCTCTGAAACGGGCCCAGCATCTCTCGTTGAAATGGAAAACCCAGGTGTGCCTCTGGGGCACTTAAGCTATCTCGGGATTAGTCTTCTTTTCAAGAGGATGTCCCCCATAGCAAAAGCTAAGGTTTCTTAAGCTCCTCGTCTCGCGTTTACCCAGCATAGTTCGCGCCGATCGGACTCTTCATCGGGTGAAAGACCTCGGGTGGTTCAGTCAGAATGCGACGTGTTGGATCGGTTGGGGGCTCAGATTCCTCTGGATGAGGCCATAAAAAGGGTGAAGTTTTTTATGTTTTTGACTGACTTTGATTTTTGACCTATGACATCTATCCTTATTTAGGTTTTTGTATTAATAAAATCGTTATTATTACAACAACTACTTACAATAAATAACATACAAGTCCAATTGATCAGATCAAGTAAACACATGGATTACAACACACTTGGATTTTACAATACACTTGGGAACTCATACAATCATTAGACAAAATAACCAGCACATAAATAACTAGGAGAATGCCGAAGAGTGTTCCTTCATCCAGCGTCAAATGCTGCAACTGCAACACATTGGCAGCTAAATGCATACGATGCAAGTGCGCTAAAGCTGAAAAGTCATGCTTTAATTGTTCAGCCCCTAATTGCTCACGCAAATCAACGCTGGACTCGAATCAATCACCCATCGTGACAAACGAGCTGTCAACTCCTCCGCATCTGATAGCCAACAATATAGACCTTAACGGTGACATGCCAGCGACTATCGTAGATGGAATCAGAACTAGTCCCTTACACTACGAAAGCCAAACAGTGACATCGATGACCATTGACGAAATATACCCAGTGGTCATCCAATGGCGACTAAATCTATTTACCCTTCCCAAATGCAACGCCGGTCATACGTTTGTAGCAGTTCTCGCCGATTTATACGTAAAGGCATCATTTGAAGAAATTCACGATCCGTCCTTCTTAAAAAAGGCCACGGTGTTCTCCCAATGCGTACTGCAACGAGTCTCTACCACAAAGGTGTCTCTCATTCGCAAAACTTTAGAGATACGTATAGCTTTATGGGAGAAAAAGAAGTACGACGCATTGTTCTATGAAGCGAAACACTTTCAGTTGGGACTAACTCATCGCGTTCCCCTCGAGAAAACTGATTGGATTGGTCGTTATTGTAAACTTATGACTGCAAGGAAAGAGACTGCTTTCACATCAGTACTAGAAGATAAGTCATCATCCACAGTCGTGAGCCCTGACGAAAAAGTGCACGGTAGATCAAGTAAAATCATAGCTACAAGATATTCATCCCTCCGCAAAAGTTTCACCATTAGAAATATTGTTATCGTCACAATTTCCTGGTTCAATAATGCATCACGCAAGCAGATTTTATGTTTTGGACGAAACTTGTATCATCTTCGCATGTGAACGAACTAAGGGTGGTGCATGACATTTTGACTTGATTTGATATCTTGGCGGAACATGCTTACACGTTTTTGTTCACAGTCTCAAACTTTAGCAAAAGCTCTCACTCGCTTCGCGATTCGCATCACTACCAAATCTGTACCAGCCAAAACGTTGAAAGCATTCACGTGTTGCCGTCTCATAGCCCTCGAAAAGAAAAGTGGGGGAATACGCCCAATCGGGGGTGTGCGACACTGCCAGAATAATAATTAGTAAAGCGATTCTTATGTTTGTTCGCGACGACATGCAAGACGTCGCGGGAACAGTTCAAACAGCTGCAGGGCAAAAGTGTGGGGCCGAATAAGCGGTACACTCACTCCGAAAAACATAACGCAAATCCAGACGACTGCCCTCTCACAATAGATGCAACCAACGCCTTCAATTCCGTAAACAGACATACCGCCCTCCACAACCTCGACTTTGTATGTCCGTTACTGTCATGCGTTATGCATAACCTATATCAAGAGCCTACGACGCTCACTCTTGGTTCCGACTGCTTACTCTCAGAAGAGGGATTTACCCAAGGCGACCCCTTTGCGATGCCTTGCTTTTCCCTCGCGTCCTTGCCCCTTATAGACAAAATTCGTAAAATTGCGCCCAACGTACACCAATTATGGTACGCTGACGACGCCAACTTTGTTGGTTGCCTCAATGACATAACAAACGTTTGGAATGCACTAATTACAGAAGGACCAAAGCACGGTTACGTCGTCAATGCAGCCAAGTCACAACTCTTGTCGCACCATCCTCTGAGCATTGATAAGTTCCCAACGACTGACATCAAGATTAGATGTGATGGCATACGTATTCTTCATCCGCGGGGGGTTCCGTCGACTACGAAGCGGATATTGTCGAACAATGTGTAGATAACTGGCGAAATCTAATTGAACGTTTAGTCGACGTGGCGAAAATCGACCCACAAGTCGCATACTCGGGCTTGACACATGCAATACAAGCAAAATGGACCTATATCACACGGACTATCCAGTGCGATCAAGAGATGTTGCGAGGCGTATTTGAGACCCAAAGGAGTGCTTTTCTCAATGAAATTACTCGATGGCCGATTGAAACATACAATCAAAAACGATCGATCAAATTATGGCGCGATGTAAAAACATACATCATCATAGGCTGTCAGAGGCATTTTACCTTATGGACACCGTTGTTCTGACCGCCGTCAATCATGCTCAAAGAGACGGAGCATCTTCATGGCTCAGCGCCCTCCCTCTGAAAAACGAACGCTTTTGTATGTCATCAAGGGAGTTCACAGATACCATTTCCGCTCGCTATGGGCAAACCCCAGGTGACTTGATCGGCAAATCATGCTCTTGTGGTGAAGAAATCACGGTGAGCCACGCACTCTGGTGCAGATTGGGAGGATTACCGTCAATCAGACACGACTCGGTCCGAGATAAAATTTCAAAAGAAATATTCACCATTTGCCGTGATGTAGTAATAGAACCAAACCTACTACCGGTCCCTGACACCCTAAAATTCGTCGCAACATCAACAAGTCGAGCCGCCGGGGCAAGGCTGGACATATCCTGTTTGAGCCTGTGGAAAGAGCGATTATAGCGGACGTTCTTTGACGTCAACGTGTTTAACATCTTTGTTCAGTCGTTCGTCAACCGATCAGTGGACGCATCCTTCCAGCACAATGAATCACGCAAACACGCCAGATATTCAGAAACAATTGAAGCGATCGAGCGCGGCAGGTTCATTCCGCTAATTTTCTCCTCTTCTGGTGGCATTGGGAAATAGACAGGCACATTGTTCAGACGAATCGCATCAATTCGCACACAACGAGGTATTACTAATTATGCGCATTTCATCACAAACATCAAACGCCTCGTTTCCTTTGAAATTGCTCGAACAGCATTTGCCTGCCTCCGAAGGTAAAGAGGAAACAGAGAAGACAGCAAATACGATAGTGAACGCCTTGTTTTAAAAATCAACAACAATTTTGACGGTGAAAGTTATGTATGGGCCCATTTGCGGTAACCCCCTTTCTTGTAAATTATTATAATAAATTATAATTTAAAAAAAATATTTTCATTTATGCTAATAAAAGATAGTACTACTAGTTTATAACATAAAACAAAAAACATTAAGTTGCTACAATGATGATGTTGTGATAGTGTCATTGTGTCATTCCAGAGGATCGTTATTGAACGCTGCATAATTCAATCATTTACACATCGGTAACAAAAGGTTCATAAGCAGCTATGTCATAGAGAAACGTACGATACAGCCAGTTTCTAGCATATCATATTTCGGAGTTATAATTTGTCATGATATTAGCACTCGACTTCATGTATCGATTTCGTCTAGCAGATGCATTCGACTACTCGAACTACTAAGACATTCTTTTGGTCAACTTAATCACCATATATATTTATATATTTAAACCACTAGACCTTATAGATTGAAAATTACAAAGCATCAAGAAAAATAAAAGGAAGTCAAATCAAAGCGAAGTGGAAAAATACGATCAGTACAGTCGATTCTAAGCCATCATTTCCAGTTCTTGTCGCCATCTTTGTTTAAATCTTCGCCAGCTAATGTTCGAGTAGTTGAAAAGGATTTTCTGGACATCGTCTTCAACTGTTCTCTTTAAATTCTTTCAAAGACCGCCCATAGGACGCCGCTAAGATTCCTCCTGATCCAAGTATAACGTTAACTTAGGTAGTCTATCTCTTCACATTCGCAGTACATGGCCGAGATAGCACAGTCTATTCTTTCGAACAGGTCAGACACGGTAACGCGGAGTGAACATCGTGAATACACTTCTGCGTTTATGCGCGATCGAGCGGATTGACCCTTGCAATTCTGCGTAGACAGCGGCGTATAAAGACCACCATAGCCTTCGTAGTTTATATAATGGTCTTTTATTGCCACCGCGGACAAATACCGTTTACAAAGATCACTTCCGCCAACCAAAAATAATGTAACTATCTGTAATCGAATCGCAAGATTTTGGAACAATGTGTCTGTCACAATAATCAGCAGCCTCAGTAAATTTTCTTTCAAGTGCAGACTGCGTCAGTGGCTTCAGTCTAACATTTATCTTTGATTGTTTTTTCACATTTTCATTTATGGTGTTTTTATTCAGTTTTTATTTCTAGTGATCCAACTTTCTGTGAACCCTCGCTCTTAAGTTGTTGTATGTAATAATAAACGAGCTTGCTACAATCGCTGTAACAAACTGCACCGCACAATCTTCCTATTCAACCGGCTCCACTGATGATGATTTGCCTAGTGAACTGCATTGTCTTTGAATGAATAATCCGTTTTCTACGCAGAAAGAATGAATGCCCACGGAATACATTGCAAAATCTTATGTCCATTAGATTATACAGCACGTGTCTAGAGTTATGCAAAATCTTTAATAAAAGACAAATTATGAAAATCCCTAGTGAAGCTCACACTCTTCATGTGAAGCATTTCCAACATGACATAACAAAATATTTATTTAACGTGGCAAATGCGTGCCACGCACGCCTACATGACCACAACAAAACAAAAATGTAAATCATGTGTCGAGAAAGTGTCAACGGAGGAGGTGTTTGAATGTGATAAAGGAGGGAGCGCGGCGGACGTCGAGAGGGAGTTGATTCCAGGCGAGTGAGGCGGCGACGAGGAAGGATCGGAGACCATAGTTGTTGGAGAAATTGGGAACGTGGAGTAAGAGGGTACGACGGGAACGCAGCGATAGCGAGGTGGGGCGAGTGTCGTCTAAGAAAGGAAGGTTGATGAACGATGAGGAGCCGACAGCGATTAGACGAAAAGTTACGAGAAGGCGGAGTTTGATGCGGATGTGGATGGTGAGGCAGGAGAGTTGAGCAAGATATGTGGATATGTGGTCGAAGCGACGGAGACGAAAGAGCACTCTAACGGCGGAGTTGATTATTCGTTGTAGGGGTAGGATTATGGATTTTGGAGAATTGGCGAAAAGGCTAAGGCAGTAATCGATTTTAGGAAAAAGAAACTTTGAAAGAAGAGACATACAAGAACGGAAATAGAAAAGCGGGCGGATACGGCGGATGTCACGGATAATTATGTTACACGAGCGAACCTTTGTCACGGACGAAGGGTTTAATAAAAAGGTGATCATCGAAATGGAAGCCTAAGAGAGTGAAATTGTGTACTATGGGGATGATCGATGAGGCAAAAGATACAGTGGGAGGAGATATGTTTGGTTTACGGGGGAGGATCCACATTATTTCGGACTTGTCTGGGTTTAGAACGAGATAGAGATTGGAGAGACTTTTATAGATAGATGAAAGGCAGTTGTATACAGAAATGCCGATATAGTGTATGCGATGTGCGGGTGCATGAGCATGAGGATGTCATCGGCGTATTGCATGACGTTAAAGAAATAAGGTTTGGATAATAACAATAATCGATAAAGCATTCAGACGCATTTATTAGCTCATTTAATTTTGATGGTCACGCTCAGAATATAAAATGCGTTTTGTGATATATTAAAGTTTTAAATATAATACTTTATATTAATTATGATGAGTATAATATTACTCACCACACTACATGTTTTGCTTATAAATACGTGGCATTTGTTATGCCACAAATGATAAAAAATCTTTATCGATATGGTTTAAAATTATTTGTTCAATAAATTTAAAATATTTGTAAACAACACAGATAATATTGTTCTGATTACTTCTATTTTATTTAAAAACTTCATACCTTAAAATAACAGAAATTTACAATAAATCTTATCGATTTTATATTTGACACAAAAAAATAATAATTTTAGTTTTGATCAAAAAAGTATTTCATAGACAAAAGGATATTTTTAACCACTAGATGCATATTAAAATATTAAATGTCTAATATTCTTTAATAAAGAAGTTTATTTAAATTTTAAAATTTAATTTTATATTGCATGTATAGAGGTGGTGCCCTAAGTAACGGATCATTCATCTATAATTATTTAATATAACAAGGGATATTTTAAAATATAAAAAGGGATGTTCCTTGTATATTTAAATATACCAGGAATATGTATGTTTTATACCTTTGTTATAAAACACGCCATCTCGTTCTAAACCCTTTGTCGCGGTTTAGAACGAGATGGAGATTCGAGAGACGTTCGTAGATAGAAGAAAGACAGTTGGAGACAGAAATGCCGATATCGTGTATGCGATGTGCGGGTGCACGAGTATCGATGAGGATGTCATTGGCGTATTGCATGACGTTAAAGGAAAAAGGTTTGATAAACGGAGAGAGATCACCAAGCAGAAGAGAGAAAAGCTAGGGACCTAGGACTGAACCTTGTGGGACCCCGCAAAAAATAGGGATTGGAGCGGAGGATGATGAATTAGAATAGACGCGAAAGGAACGGTTTTATAGATATGAGGCAAACAATGCTACAGAGAAAGAAGAAAAGCCGTAATCATAACGAAGGCGATTAAGGAGGACGGAGTGGTCGACAATGTCAAAGGCGGAGGAGAGGTCGAGGAAGATAAGAACACTATATAGAGCCCAGTATCGAAAATGGACAGTGAGCTGTAGGCAGCCAAATGATCGGGGATAGCGATGATGCCGAGTGTCCCACCAAGGATATGTGTGGGGGCAGTGGAGATGGGTTTGTAGTTATAGTTGGATAGAATGTTGATGAACTGGATGAACTCGATAGAAGCGGGGCGGTCGAGGCGGATGTTGAAGTCGCCAAGAACGATTGAAGGGATTGAGGACAAAGAACAATAGGAAAGGAGGTCAGCGAGTTTGGTAAAAAATAGGGATGTAGGAGCTGATGAACCAGTACGGTATACAATAACGAGATCTATAGTGATCGGGTTAGAAGAACGACAAGTGAGCAGTTCAAAAGAGCAAGGACTGAAAGGGGGATTGATTTTGCGGAGAGACGCGGGGTGACATGCGAATGCGACAATGCCACTATGATTAGAGAATTTAAAGGGGATTTGCTGATGGGGGCGAGCGGATTCGACAAGTGAGCAACCGGCCGAGAGCAAACGGCGGATTAAGAGGTCGTTAGAATCATAGTGCCAGGATTCGGTGAGGCAAAAGAGATCGATAGATTGCTTATTGAATAGGTTGAGGATGAGATCGGATTTATTGAGAATAGATCTAGTGTTGAGGAGGCCGAGGCAGAAACCGTGTGTGGTAGTGATTGGGGCTAGTGTTGAAGACACGTTGGGGAGACATAATATGAAACGTTTCGAACTTATTGAACAAATTTAGTTCCATGCCGTAATATACTAACCATCTGGGACTCTTCACACTTAGTTTTCAGATAAGTACGTCTTCAAATTCGTCTTCTTATCATTGCTTTTCGCCTTATAACTTCTCATACACCTTCATTTCTCAACCTTCCTTTTCTCGATAATTCTCGTACTGTGTATTGTGCTCTGCGTTCCCGTAATTCCCTTCTTTTACATATCCCAATCTACTCTACCTCTTTTGGCTTCCGCTCCTTTGTTGTGGCTGCTACTCTCTTGTGGAATCAACTGCCTATTCATATCCGCCAATCAACATCTATGCCGTGCTTCAAACGCCAAATCCAATTCCATTTCAACAATTAACTAATTATCTGTGACTTTTGATGTTCTTTTTTTGTTTGTTAGTGGTCATGTAAGTGTGCATTTTGCACGCATTTGCCACGTTAAATAAATTATTGTATTATTATTAAGTACACTGAGATCCATATAGCAAATTAACTAAAATGAACGCATAAGCCAGAGTTAGAAATGATTGTGGACTCAAATAACCAAATGTATGGCAAATGAGTTCGGCCATTCGTTTGGCCTTAGCGCATACATAATCACTATGTAGTTGAGAAGAAATCATCAGAAACGCACATGTCCAGATATTTAAATTGGTTCACTTGTTCGATCTGTTTTAATCAAAGGAAATATGTATATGAAATAGAATTTCGTGAACCGTTTATTTACATATAAAAAAAAGAGAAATTTATTTTGAGTGGCAAATGCATATCCTTTTCAATAAGCACATATCAACATCCAACACGTCAACTCAAACTACCCACGTCGTTTCTAATGTCCTTTCTCCACCCAGCGACCCTGCCACCATATACACTTCCGATTCCATGTCATCTTCACTCCCCGACACCCCACGTCCCGTCCTTCCTGTCTCGTTTCTCAATAACTTGCATCCATCAATCAAAATCACCTCCACCAACCTCCACTATCCTTCCACTCATAACCTTTCCTCACATCGCTTGCCACCCTCTTTATTATCATTATCCTCTATGTCTCCCGTCATCAAATCAAATCCCTCCAAATCATCAACTGCCAGCTCTTCTATCGTGATCTCACCTACTCACATCAGTCGTCCTCCTTTACGGAAGCGCTATGCTTCTCGCGATCGTTGCGTCATTGTTACTAATATCACGCCTTCTAACTCCTTATCTCCACAAGCACGTCTGGACCACGATGTTTCCGCCTTCAGATCCATCCTCTCGTCTATTGTTCCTGCGGATAAACCATCCTTTTTCAAGGACATTTCTCCTGTCGCATTCATCCGTCTACACAAATCTTATCAATCTAATCCTTCCCAGCCTCCTATCCTAAAAATTGTTTTCAAGCATCGCTCTCACTCGTCTTCTGTCCTCTCTCAACGATTCAAACTCATGTCATCTTCAACCACTCGAATTTTCTGCGATCGTGCCCCTTCCGAAATCGCTCAAATCTCTTCAGCCCGCATCGAAAAACGCCGTCGTGAGGAAAACGGCGAAACATCACTCACCATCCGAAACATAGACGGAAATTTTCAAGTTGTCCACACCCGTCAAAAAATTCGATGGCGCTCCATCTCTCCTATGTGTCTTCTCCACTAGACTCTTTTGCCACAGCACACGGTTTCCGCCTCGGTCTCCTCAACACTAGATCTATTCTCAATAAATCCGATCTTATCCTCAACCTATTCACCAAGCAATCCATCGATCTCTTCTGCCTCACCGAATCCTGGCACTCAGATTCCGACGACCTTTCCATTCGCCGTCTGATCTCTGCCGGTTGCTCCCTAGTCGAATCCGCCCGCCCCCTCAGTTCATGCCCTTCTAAATCCTCTAATCATGGCGGCATCGTCGCATTCGCGCGTCACCCAGCGTCTCTTCGCAAAATCAATCCCCCTTTCAGTCCTTGCTCTTTTGAATTGCTCACTTGTCGTTCTGCTAACCCGATCACTCTAGATCTCGCCATTGTATACCGTCCTGGTTTATCAGCTCCTACTGCCTTATTTTTTACCGAACTCGCTGACCTCCTTTCTCATTGTTCTTTGTCCTCAATCCCTTCACTCGTTCTAGGCGACTTCAACATCCGCCTCGACCGCCAATCTTCCACGGATTCCATCAACATTCTATCCAACTAAATCAACATTCTATCCAACTACAATTACAAACCCATCTCCACTGCCCCACGCATATCATTGGCGGGGCACTCGACATCATCGCTGTCCCTGATCATTTTGCTGCATACACCTCACTGTCCATCTCTGATCCTGGTCTATCCGATCACTTTCTCGTCACCCTTGATCTCACTCACAACCACACCCCTCCTCACACATCTACAATCCTACGTCGCCCTTGGAGAAATCTTGACCTCTCCCTTCTCCGCTCTGCCTTACTCAAATCGTCTCTATACTATCCCACAATAACATATTCCTCTCCTCACGATCTCGCCTTTCTTTTCGACTCTGAACTCACATCCACTGTCGATCTTCTCTTGCCCTTCAAGTCTCACCCACACCATCGCTTGCACCGTGCCCCATGGTTTGACATCCAATGCCTACTCTCAAAGCGTCGACTTCGCCAAACTTTGAGAGTCTATAACCGCTCTCTCAGACGTGATTTTGGCTCGATCACTCCGTCTTTCCGTTATTCCTATCTTGCTCTTCGCCGGTCTTATCTCAACCTACTACGTACCAAATGCAACTCCTTCTGGCAGCATAAAATCATCACTTCATTCAACTCTAAGACTCTCTGGCATACTTTTAACTCAATCCTTACTCGTTCCTCTTCGTCGTGCAACATCAATGCCCATGATTATTCGTCATTTCTCCAGACTAAAGTATCCACGTTGCTCTTTCTCACACCCCGGTCTCCATCCTATCCCACTCCGCCCCGCCTAGCATCATGTACGTGCCCAACAAAACCTCACCTGCCAATCCCCTGCCTACTCACATATTAAAATCCATATACTCATCGATATCTCCATTTCTCACAACCTTGTTTAACTCGCCCATCCGCAGTCGTATCTTTCCTTCACACTGGAAATCTGCCTTCCCCTTAAACCCTTCTTCCGTGACAAGGTCCGCTCGTCTAACTTAATTCTTCGTGACATTCGCCGTATCCGCCCCCTTATCGACTTCCGTTCTTGTATGTCTCTTCTTTCATCGCTTCTTTTCCCTAAAATCGATTACTGTCTTAGCCTTTTCGCCAATTCTCCAAAATCCATCATCCTACCCCTACAACGAATAATCAACACCGCCGTTCGAGTTCTCTGTCGTCTCCGTCGCTTCGACCACACATCCACATATTTTGCCCAACTCTCCTGGCCCACCATCCACATCCGCATCAAACTCCGCCTTCTTCTCGTTACTTTTCGTCTCATCGCTGTCGGCTCCCCATCGTTCATCAACCTTCCTTTCTTAGACGACACTCGCCCCACCTCGCTCTCGCTGCGTTCTCGTCATACCCTCTTACTCCATGTTCCCAATTACTCCAACAACTATGGTCTCCGATCCTTCCTCGTCGCCGCCTCACTCGCCTGGAATCAACTCCCTCTCGACGTCCTTCCGCGCTCCCTCCTTTATCACATTCAAACACCTCCTCTGTTGACACTTTCTCGACACATGATTTACATTTTTGTTTTGTTGTGGTCATGTAAGCGTGCGCTGGCACGCATTTGCCACGTTAAAATAAGTCTTTTTTATTTGCAATTTCACGCAATTATCTAAGGATTTTATAACTCTTCATATACTGAGATCGTCCGTATATATAACACAATGAATTAGAACTCAACAGGCTAGGAAGATCATTGATGAATATAAGAATTAGTAAATGTTCTAGCATAGATCCTTGCGGCACGCCCATATTGGCCGTACCATTCCGAACACACACTGCTTACACGAACCTGATGCGAACTTCCAGTTTAAAAATTTCGTATCCAGTGTATTATATTCGAACAAAGGCTAAATCTTGCATTTTGATAATAAGATAGTCATGACGCACCAAATCAAATGATTTGGAAAAGTCAAGGAAGATTGTATCTAAATTTCCCTTACGAACAAAGACTCAATGTACTGCATGAATAGTGTTAGCACCCTCCGTGATTTACGCGACATGTGTCTAACATGGACGATAAAACAGAGCTGGGGTATCATCATCGTATACCACAATATGTTGATCGCGTTTAAATTTTTTGTAAAGTTCAATTGAGGCAGCAAGATACAACATTGGAGAAAGTGGGGACCCTTGAGACACACCTGTAATAGGGTAGAACTGACGTGCATCAGGGTCATCTTCATAGAAGAATCGCTTATTATACAACAATATTTCACCCTGTTAACGATTCCGAATGCTGCAGAAAAGTCAAGAAAACTTGGCACAAGAGCTGATGACTGTTATCTTGACAAAACTGGTGCACTTAACCTATTGAAGTATGGACCAAGCGATCTTTTACGTACTTATGAAAACCTGGTGAGATTAAATTTCGCCTACTTAGATGGTCGCGGATTTTACTCGCAAGCGCTCTTTTGTAAATGGAGATAAAGGAGTTTTGATTCGAGATGGGCCGCAGATCTTTAGGACATAAAATCGATTTCTCTTTTTTGGTATGAAAACTTGACGGCTGATATTAACGCCAGCAACATCGGATAGGAAGGCTAGTAGCATTGTAATGACGATCATTCTCTGACTCTGTAAAAAGCTGACGGATCTGAGTGGAGAGAGAGTGGCGCATTGGATTTGGAGGTGCCTGGAAGTGGCCCCAGGAGTTTAGGATATATGTGACAAATAAGTCCATACTTCTGCATTCACACCAAGGCTGGATTGGTTAAGGTGATTGAGTAGCTCCATAATTATGTAGGGATGACTCCTCTAAAACTTCATCAAGTTCTATGCTAGCAATCCAACTTAATGCTCTATTCTTCAAGTTAACAAACTTATCTTTTTTGAATATCTTCCAAAAGGAACACTAAGAAGGGTTAAGGCGAGCAATGCTCGCTCTATCTCTGCCAAACTGGAACCTATATCTAGTGCTCAAGTATTCATTCTAGAGGGCATGTATGGTGAAAACATATATTCGGAAGGTGTAGCATTTTGGCTAGGATCTTGAGTTTTGTTGGACTGGGATGGTATAAACGTCATTTATAGGTAGTCGAAAGCAACGCAGTAGCTTGCGATAATAGGTATGAATTAAATTCGGTCAAACTCTCATTACCTATTCGGGGGAGGAGTTGTATAGCTGCCTGAAAGAAACCCACTCTGATCGGGTCAAAGTGGAACCTTCTCCTAAGCAACGTATCCTCCTCTATCCGCCAACGAATTAGGTCATGAGAGGTGATCTGATTTTGGCGCGACTGTTTAGTGCAGATGGGTTTTAACAATCACATCTTATGTAACAATAAAATGTTGAGGAGTGAATTTTTGTTAGGCAATAAAAGGTGGGGACTGGTGGTTTGTGAATACGATAGTCGTTCCTTGCTATGCGAAGTGTTGCATTAATCCAACGACCAGTTCTGTCGCTGAAATCACCAAGTAACACTAAAATACGATCCAGAAGATCACGGTTCTTGTGAATCTTCCCTGAACGAATATAGACATTGGCTAGACTGAGGCGTTTACCGTTCTTACAGAGTGATTAGCTAAACAAGACAGGGCTGGACAAGAGTAGTTTAACATGAGGGAAGATCTTAAGGAGCATTAACTAGGGTTAAAAGACCTTGAGATGAAGATGAGTGAGGTGGGGTTATGTACGGAGTAAAAAGGGTGTAGATCTGCTTAGAGATAAATCGAGTGATGTTCTGGGGGAGCCGGACTGACCGCGTCTCCTGAAGGACCATAGCATCTGCATCTCTACCGGGTAAAACGCTAAAGGCAGAAGCACCTCCCGAATTCCACTGAAGAATATTCAGTGAAAAAGGCTCTTGATTACTTTGCATTGTATTAAGTTAGCCAGAGTGGGATGTCTCCTCCTAGTCTGAACCGGAGGTGAGAAGGTTGCTCTTCTCACACCCAGTCTGACAAGTTAGAGACACTTGCCCACAGGCGTTGTATTATTGTAAATTCAGCGCGGTGATGTGGCATTATATTTAGCAGATCTACATCCAATATTACATCATCGGAAATAGGATGCAACTCTTGCAAAATATATTGGGCACAGAAAAACCACTACATTTATCATCCATGGAATAAGCTGGATTATTTAATATATCTGTTAATTGTGACCGAACTGCCTCATTCGTGTTGCCCTCTCTCATGGGTCTTTGGAATAAATTTGAATTATTCGCCTGTTTCTTATGGATAACATTTAAACACAATTTGTCAAGCAGTAATTATGATTCCTCAATTAAATCTTTGACTTAATGACGTTTCCACATGTTTAGAGTCTTTCCAGCAATTCCAGCACAGAACGTATCACGTTCTGTGCTGATAGCACAGAACTTAAGCAAGATACTTTGCGCTAATTATACTATACGTCTTAAGCAAGATACTTTGCGCTAATTATACAAGGTATAAACCCAATACGTAAATTATGAAATATGTGTAGGATCCGGAGCTCGTACACTTGGAAACAATAATATTATAAACAGTCAGTTACAATTATCAGTCAAAATCAATACTGCCACTAAGCCACAAAGACAAAATATATATTCTGAAGGATGCTACGTTTGAATATTAAATCGTTGTTTTGTCCATGTCGTTTATTAATCGTTTATCGCACGCTTCTTAAATTGGCTTTGGTTCTACGATTAAAAGAATGATTGTATAAATAATTTCAATTGTCAACTTTTAATCCCTAACATGTTTGTATTTTTATCTTCTACTGCCGTGCAATGACACACCTAAACTCCTCTAAAGGATGTGTACTGGCATTTTATCTTTTCAAAGCTCTAGTTCAATTTTTTGAATTGTATATGGGTTTTATTAAACAGTTACCACAATCGACTAAAAAAATGAATGCTAAAACGCTATCGGAGCTTCAAAGCTCTACAACTTTTGGTGATTTTACAATGAAATATGGTAGTAATGAACGATCTGGTTCAATTCTTTCGTCTACTGGAGACAATTCTAATCAGGTTAGTGATGTTTCGTGTTTATTAAATGCAGATAAGGGGCTGCTACCCCCGATTCCAAAATTAGCTAACCTGTGCATCATCAATTCAAAAAAAACCAATAGAGAAACACAATCTCTTAACCTTTTTGCGAAAGTTTGTATCAATTCATCCAAACAGGGTGCTGTTCAATTCAGTGAAGATTTTGGACAATACTGTAAGAGTTTCCTTCCCGAATGCCTCTTTATTAAAGGAATACAAAGATTATTTTGACAAGCACCTTTTGGACTCTGGTTCCATAACGTTGAAACCCCTTCAGTGCTCAGTTAAAATATCTAATTTTCCATTGTTTCTAACAGAAGAAGATTTGATAACTCTGAAAAAATTGTATGGCCTCCAATCAGTGAGGCAAGTCCTAGGTAAGGGGGCGACCCCCTCCCAGTGGCTTTTGCAAATACAGATCTTGATTCCGGTCTGCTTCTTTCTAAATCGTCAGCGAATCCTTTCCTAGGTTTTAACTTAGGATTCACTCTAATTGACGAAGACCGACTCACATTCCCACACTGTAACAAGTGCCCTTCCTGGGGCCACTGGTACTCTACATGCAGCAAGGCCTTGGTATGCGGTGTTTGTGGTGCTGGGGATTGTCAGTATGCTTTAAAAGGGGAAAGATGTCAGGCCTCCTCCTCTTGCGCTAATTGTGGAGGGGAACATCCGGCCTGGTCAAGGCGCTGCAGAATATTTAAAGAATATAAACAACTGTTTGTTAAGCCTAGAACCCCGATCAACTACGCCTCTGCTGCTGGTTCATCAGCCGACCGGATGTCAAACGCTGACATCATTCAACTTCTTGATAACCAGAAACGAGTAATTTTTTCGCAATTTCAAACAATGATTGGACCTCTGCTATCCTCTTTTGTAGGGACAACAGCTGCCCCCATGCCTAACGAGCTTAAAACCCCCCACTCCAAGAAGAGGGGGGCTTCGGCCAGAACAGTCCCACCCCCCAAGGTGGGGAAGATGATCAAGGATAAGAAGGCTTCTCTGGGAAATGAAGATATTGCCCTGGGGGGTACGACCCGCGACGGGGCTAGTGGCAGTGGGGGTAACCCTCCTGCACCTAGCTCTGTCTAGGTTGGCATCCCCCTTCCAACTAATTTAGCCCAATGGTGAGTAAACCTGAGCCTTTTTCACTGAATATTCTTCAGTGGAATTCGGGAGGTGCTTCTGCCCTTAGACTTTTATCTGGTAGAGACGCAGATGTTATAGTCCTCCAGGAGACGCGGTCTATCCGTCTCCCCCAGGACATTACTCGATTTATCCCAAAGCAAATTTGTTCCCACTATACTCCGTACATAACCCCACCTCACTCCTCTTCATCTCAAGGACTCTTGACCCTAGTTAAATGCTCTTTAAGGTCCTCCCTACTGCTAAATTACTCTTGTCCTGCCCTGTCTTGTCTAGTAGTTTCACTCGTTAAGAACGGTAAACGCCTCAGTCTAGCCAACGTCTACATTCGTCCAGGAGAGATTCACAAGAACCGTGACCTTCTGGATGGTATTATCGATAGCGGCTATGACATTGTACTAGGTGACTTCAACGACAGAACTGGTCGTTGGATTAATGCTGCTCTCCGCAGAGCCAGGAACGGTTATCTTATTCACAAACCACCGTCCCCTACATTTCATTGCACATCAACGAATTCACTCCTCGACCTATTACTGCTCCACGAGAGATGGTTGTTAAAACCCTTCTGCACGGAGCAGTCGCGACAGCATCTGTCCACATCTCATGATCTAATTCGCTGGCGGATAGAGGAGGATACGCTGCTTCGGAGAAGATTCCACTTTGACCCGATCAGAGTGGCTTTCTTCCAAGCTGCTATCCAACGCTTCCCCCGAATTGGTAATGAGAATTTAACCGAATTTAATTCCTACCTCTCTTCGCAAGCTACCGCATTGCTTTCTACAACCTATAAAGGTCGCATTTTCAATCCCACTCCGACGAAACTCAAGGTTCTAGCAAAACTACTGAACCTCCCTAATCTCTCTTCTTCCGCCAGACAGACTCTCTCGAATGAATACTGGCGCACCAGATATTGGTTCCAGCTGAGTAGGGATAGGGCGAGCATTGCTCGTCTTAACCCTTCTCAGTCTTCCTTTTGGAAGATTTTCAAGAAGGAGAAGTTTGCTTGTTGGAGGGATAGGGCCTTGGGTTGGATCGGTAGAATTGGCCTTGATAAAGTTTTAGAAGAGTCACTTGCCTTACACAACTATGGAGCCACTCAATCTCCGCAACCAATCCCGCCTTGGGGAGACTTCAGGAGTAGAGACTTATCTGTCACAGATATTCTCAACGCCTGGGGGCCTCTTCCAAGCACCTCCAAAACCGTCGCTCCACTCTCTTCTCGTGTCTGTCAGCTTTTGACAACCGATCAAAGAAGGGAGGTGGCCATCACAATGCTATTAGCCACCCCATCCGATGTAGCCGGCATCAACATTAGCAAGAGAATTTTTATTCCAAAAAAGTTTCCGGTCTCTTGTCCTAAAGACCTGCGGCCCATTTCGATTCAAAATTCCCTCGTATCGATCTACGAAAAAGCGCTTGCGCGTAGAATCCGCGATCATCTGATTAGGCGAAATTTAATCCCACCTGGTTTGCATGGGTTTGTCAAAGGGCGCTCGGTCCATTCAGCAATTGGTGAGGTGCATCAGTTTTGTCAGGATAATAGTCATCAGCTTGCTGTGGCTGTTTTTCTTGATTTTTCAGCTGCATTTGACCGGATCTCCATTCCCTTCGTTATCTCCTCTCTCAGGTCCCACGGGTTGCCTGCGAGAATTGTTAACAGGGTGGAGATATTGTTGTACACCAAGCGGTTCTACTATGAAGACGACCCTGATGCGCGTCAGTTCTACCCTATTACGGGTGTACCTCAAGGATCCCCACTTTCTCCTATCTTATATCTTGCTGCATCCATTGTACTATTCAAGAATTTTAAACGTGATCAACATCTAGTGGTATATGCTGATGATACCACAGCCTTGTTCTCTAGATGTAGGCGCAAAGACGTAGTCTCGGACATCAGCCGCTTCTTTATAAGATTAAAAGACCAGTTGCCTAGATCCAACCTTATTCCAAACTCCTCTAAATCGCAGGTGGTTGTCTTTCATGGCTCCCCTGCAACCAAGAAAAAACTTAAGAGACTAGCACTCTCTACGCTCTCCTCCATATTTGCATCCGAACCACTCCCTGTCTTCACAAGTCGAGTAAAATACCTGGGGTTCACCGTTTCGGTGAACTGGTCGGCGAAAGCCGACCTGGATAGACTCAAACGTATCCTGAAGAAAGCTAGGTGGGCTCTGAAACGGGCCCAGCATCTGTCGTTGAATGGGAAAACCCAGGTGCGCCTTTGGGGTACCTGGGCTATCTCGGGATTAGTCTTCTTCTCAAGAGGACGTCCCCCAGAGCAAAGGCTAAGGTTTCTTAAGCTCCTCGTCTCTCGTTTACCCAACATCGTCCGCACCGATTGGATTCTTCGGGAGGTGAAAGACCCCGGGTGGTTCAATCGGAAAGCGGCGTGCTGGATTGGTTGGGGGGCTCAGATCCCCATTGATTTGAGGCCTTAATAGGAAGAAGACAAAGAAATTGTTGACCTATTTTTTCTGTTGACTGACTGTTTATTTTTTTTTCTAACGGACTTCTTGTTAAACGACACTTCCATTTATGTATTTTTATTAATAAAGTCTTATTATTATTACAATCGACTAGGCTATCAATCCATGTGTGCTATAAATTCCGCATTATGTATACATTTATATATACATATATAACGCTCAATGCAATGAATTTCAGATATCGCATTATCCAAGATGTTTTCAAAACATTCTTTCTAATATAGTGCGCTGATGTAATTCATAAGACCGCATTTTACAAAATACATTTAAGCATTCTTAAATACATTTAAGCATTCTCAAGTACGTTGATGTGATTACGATATTACTGAATCAATGGATTTGGTGATATTTAGAAGAATTTTTATCATATCTGTGTAACTGTTCGTGATTACAAAGGCGATTTTGCAGTAGAAGCTGCTATCTATGAAAATTTTTATTCAATAAGCGAACAAATTTATCCAGGTAGCCTCATTTTTAATAAAACCAATATTAATGATAACGAAAGTATATATCTAGATATGTACATCAAATTAACATCAATTAAAACTACTTTTAATTTATATTCTAAAGATGACATATTTTTGCATGAGCATTTAAGCATACCATATAATATAAAATATAATACATTAAATAATGAAATTTTAAGAATTGCAACAATATGTAATGATATTGGCTTTCTTCAAAATCATTTAAATAATTTAATAGATACATATCTTAAACTAGGTTACTATAAAAATACCATCAAACAGAAAATAGTAAAATATATAAATCAACACAATAATATTAAAAATAAATTTAAAATCATTAGCGGAAAATGTTTATGGATGAATAATAAATAATATACTTTGTATTAGAATAAGATACTATATAATCAAATTTAATCAGAGGAAATACGTCCTTAACACGTATTTGCCCCCCTGCTATGTTGGGTAGAGGAATTAGGGGCCGAAATCTGATAGCATAGCAGTTTCTCCTGATTACCTCTAATTCTTATTCTGATACAACGTTTGTTATTTATTAGTCAGTTCATAAAAATGACGTTTATTTTAAATTTCAATTTTTTATTTTAACTTGATTTAAATTATAGAAAATCTAAAAACAATTATTAATTTTAATATTTAATTATTAAATTTTGATTTAGCATTATTATGTTTTGTTTATTTTATAATTATATTAAATACGTAGACTCAGTTAGCTGATTTGATTCTTTCTTCACAAATTTAACTTCATAAAAGGATGCAAATTTGCACATAATGCTTGTGCGAAGTATATATAGCTGCCATATATACCTAATTTTCTTACTCCAAATGATTAAAAGGAGTAAGTGGTTCATTTGAATAATATGTATTTTTTCAAAAAAAAAAATTTTTTTCTTATTTTTAGAGTTATGAAATGTGTACGCCAAAGGGAGTGTAACCTTCATATTTTCACTTAACATACTCTTCGCCTGTTCCGCATTCTTGTTATTAAAATCTCCAATGAGCCAAGTGGGGTTGTACCCCGCTATTCCCATCAATCCTTTTTTATAACTCTTCTTTGAGATTAGGTAATTAAGTTTTCCTAATCTTCAATACCTAATCTAAAAGAAGAGTTATAAAAACTTCAATACCTAATCTAAAAGAAGAGTTATAAAAACTTCAATACCTAATCTAAAAGAAGAGTTATAAAAAAAGATTGATGGGAATAGCGGGGTACAACTCCACTTGGATCATTGGAGATTTTAATAACAATAATGCGGAACAGGCGAAGAGCATGTTAAGTGAAATTATGAAGGTTACACTCCCTTTGGCGTACACATTTCATAACTCTAAAAATAAGAAATCCACCATCGATTTCGCGTTTTCGTCTGTTCGTAAACCACGCTTCCAAATATCGTGGTTAAAAAATCTTGATACGGAATCTCACGACAATGGTCACATGGTGGTCATATGGGGCTGGTCAGAAATAAGCATCTTTAAAGATAAATTCGCGCCAACTTTAAAAGAGAGAAAAATTTAATCTAAATGTTACTTCACACCTACTGGAATTAGATAAAAATACAACACATGCGTCCAGTATGAAATACATTTCGGACCTGATTCATACGCAATGCAAAATATTCTATAAGAATGTTCCGCGTCCTAAAGTATACCAATAAAATATTTAAATTAAAGAAAGCATTATGGAATGCGAAATTTAAGGAAACAGACAATAATGCACTTAGTGAAATAAAAAGTCAAATTAAATTCCTTTCATTAAGAACACAAAGACTAATTTTAAAATCTTCATGTCATTACTCTAAACCTTGGTGGAAAGCGATTAAGAATGAACAATTCACTGATTGGAAAGCGAAAGCCAATAATTGGATTAAAAAGGTAGGTGAGAATGAGGTTATGACGAAAGTCTCAGAATATCATACTTAGAATCTAAGCAGTGATACTCCAAACAGGGCTTTAGAATGGTGCACCGAATTTGACAGACACGGTTGTAAAGAGGGACACATTGACATAACAGATATACTAAATGCTTGGCCTAGAATTCCTAAAGTTTCATCTAACGACCTATCGGCAACTGCTACGGCAATTAAATTATTGAATATGGTAAATAGGAAATTGATAGCTGCTCGTATGTTAATGGAGGAAAAATCTAATTGGAAAGAACTCGGTCAAGGCAAAATTATCTTACTATCCAAAAAAGCACAAGTCAATTCACCGAAAGATGTGCGCCCAATTACAATCTCAAACAGCCTGCTTATGATATATGAGAAGACGTTAGCAAATAAAATATCTGTCTTTACCAGAGAAAATAACACATTCGTGGTAAATAATTTCGGTTTTCAAAAAAAACAAAAGTTCTACAAATGCAGTAAATTATCTACAGCGTGCTTTAAGGAAGAACAACTTTTATAAAATCATCTACTCGTTGGATTTTACTGCTGCGTTTGATTCCGTTCAGCATGATGTCGTAATTGATAAATTTCGTAAAATAGGCTTACCGGAATGTATTATAAGTAGAACGTATTGGTCCATCATCTCTAGATCTGCGAAAATTGAGAGCGTTGACACCAATTATAAATTTATAAATAGAGGGGTTCCCCAAGGATCACCTTTTTAGCCAATTTTATTCAACATAGCGACGAAAGATTTAACTAAAGGCTTTGTTAAAAGTTGAATGGACTGCAGCGTATTTACTTTCGAAAAAAAGAAGAATATTTCAAAGTTCGACAGTTTTTTAGCAATTGTCAGTAACGAGGGAAAGCGCTGTCATTTTTCACATACTAAGTAAGTAAGTAAGGTTTTATTAATAACTATATAACCGATAAAAACTTAAGAAACAAAAACATGCAAAAGACAACTTTAAATAGAAGCCGTTCACGACGAGTATTTTGGAATCTTCAACTTATATTCACGGCCTCAGGTCCAGAGGGATCTGAGCCCCTCAGCCGCACCAGCGCGCCGCCCTCTGACTGAACCATTCGGGGTCTCTCACACACACCTAAGAGTCCAGAAAAGGCGGACAATGGTTTATAATCTCGAGATGAGGAGCTTGAGAAACCTTAGTCTTTGTTCTGGGAGACTTCCTTGTGAGAAGAAGACTAATCCCGAGATAGCCCAAGTACCCCAGAGGCGCACTTGGGTTATCCCATTCAATGACAGATGCTGGGCCCGTTTCAGAGCCCACCTATTTTTCTTCAGGATACGTTTAAGTATATCCAGGTCAGCTTTCGCCGACCAATTCACCGTAACGGAAAACCCCAGATATTTTACTCGACTTGTGAAGATGGGGAATGGTTGATGCTGCAAAATGGAGGAGAGTGCAGAGATTGCTAGTCTCTTAAGTTTCTTTCTTGGTGGCAGGAACGCCATTAAAGACAACCACCTGCGATTTAGAGGAGTTTAAAATAAGATTGGATGGGGCAACTGATCTTTTAATCTTAAAAAGAAACGGCTGATGTCAGAGATTACATCTTTGCGCCTACATCTAGAGAACAAGGCTGTGGTATCATCAGCATATACCACTAGATGTTGATCACGTTTAAAATTCTTGAATAGTACAATGGATGCAGCAAGATATAAGATAGGAGAAAGTGGGGATCCTTGAGGTACACCCGTAATAGGGTAGAACTGACGCGCATCAGGGTCGTCTTCATAGTAGAACCGCTTGGTGTACAACAATATATCCACCCTGTTAACAATTCTCGCAGGCAACCCGTGGGACCTGAGAGAGGAGATAACGAAGGGAATGGAGATCCGGTCAAATGCAGCTGAAAAATCAAGAAAAACAGCCACAGCAAGCTGATGACTATTATCCTGACAAAACTGATGCACCTCACCAATTGCTGAATGGACCGAGCGCCCTTTGACAAACCCATGAAAACTCGGTGGGATCAAATTACGCCTACATAAATGAACGCGGATTCTACGCGCAAGCGCTTTCTCGTAGATGGATATGAGAGCGTTTTGAGTCGAGATGGGCCGCAGATCTTTTGGACAAGTAATTAATCTCTTTTTAGGTAAAAAACTCGACGGCTGATGTTGATGTTCCGCTATGTCGGACGGGGAGGCTAATAGCATTGTGATGGCGACCTCCTTTCTCTGACTGTATGTCAAAAGCTGACAGAAACAAGTGGAGAGTGGCGCGTGGGATTTGGAGGTGCCCGGGAGTGATCCCCAGGAGTTAAGGATATCTGTAACAGATAAGTCCCTACTCCTGAAGTCACACCAAGGCGGGATTGGTTGGGGAGATTGAGTGGCTCCATAATTATGTAAGGAAAGTGACTCCTCTAAAACTTTGTCAAGGCCTATGCTACCAATCCAAACCAAGGCTCTATCCTTCCAGCAGACAAACTTCTCCTTCTTGAATATCTTCCAGAAGGAAGCCTGAGAAGGGTTTTGGTGAGCAATGCTTGCCCTATCCCTGCTCAGCTGGAGCCTATATCTAGAGCTCCAATATTCATTCGAGAGAATATGTCTGGCGGAAACAGATAGATTGGGAAAAGGTGTAACATTTTAGCTAGGACCTTGAGCTTTGTTGGAGTAGGATTGTATATTTGACCTTTATAGGTAGTCGAAAGGATCGCGGTAGCTTGCGATGAGAGGTAGGAATTAAATTCGGTCAAACTCTCAATTCCAATTCTGGGGAAGAGTTGGATAGCTGCCTGAAAGAAGGCTACTCTAATAGGGTCAAAGTGAAACCTTCTTCTAAGCAACGTATCGTCCTCTAGCCGCCAGCGAATTAGGTCATGAGAGGTGGTCTGTTGTTGACGCGACTGCTCGGTGCAAATAGGTTTCAACAATCACATCTTATGTAGCAGTAATATGTCGAGGAGAGAATTTGTTGTAGAGCAATGAAAGGTGGGGAAGGTGGTTTATGAATAAGATAGTCGATCCTTGCTCTGCGGAGTGCTGCATTAATCCAACGACCAGTTCTGTCGTTGAAGTCACCAATTAACATGTCATAACCGCTCCCTAATATTCGGTCCAGCAGGTCACGGTTCTTGTGAATTTCTCCTGGCCGAATATAGACATTGGCTATGCTTATACGCTTACCGTTCTTACAAAGTGATATAGCTAAACAAGATAGGGCTGGACAAGAGTAGTTTAATAGGAGGGATGATCTTAATGAGCTTTTTACTAGGGTTAAAAGACCTTGAGATGAAGAGGAGTGAGGGGGTTATGTAAGGAGTAAAGTGGGTGTATATGTGCTTAGGGATAAATCGAGTAATATCCTGGGGGAGACGGATAGACCGCGTCTCCTGAAGGACTATAACATCTGCATCTCTACCAGATAGAAGGTTAAGGGCGGAAGCACCTCCCGAATTCCACTGAAGGATATTCAGTGAAAAAGGCCCTTGATTACTTCCCATTGCGTGAGTCTTACCAAAGTGGGACGCCCTCCACCTAGTCGCAACTAGAGGCGGAAAGGTCGCCTTTACCGCTTCCCGTCACGACAAATGGAGTCGCTTGCCCACGGGCGATATCTTCATTTCCCTCGTTAGCCATAGCCCAGATCGAATTCTTCCGAGCAAGCTTCAGAGCGGCTATGCTCAGCGCTGACCCGTTTCGTTTCTTAGATTTTGGTGGCTTCCTAATATTGTTGGTCTTCCCAGAAGGAGGAGAACTGAAAGATTCCGCTAATTGACCCATTAATTTTTGGACCAATTTTTCAAGTTGAATCATTGATGCCTGATGCTGCATTTCAATAAGTTTCAGGATTTCCGTATCCAGCATCCTATCGTCTTTCTTGTTAGACGAGATAGCTTCCACGAAGCTAGTCGGTTTTGCTGTCACACCCCTGTGTCTCTTTTGGTACGCCTTAAAGATTTTACACTTTTTTGACCATGCGGGGTGCTCACCATCGCAGTTTGCGCAAAATGACTTACTTTCGCACTTCTCAGGATGTATAGCAGTTGTACCACACACGCCGCACTTATGTGGTAAAGAACATCCAGTGGACCAATGCCCCACAGATGACAATCGTTGCAGTGAGGGTACGTTAGTGAGTCGGTTTCGATTATTGAAAATCTCAAATTATACCCCATAAAAGGATTGCATGTCGAAATCGATAGTTTTAGAGCTTCATCAACCGGGGCATTGCAGAACGCCACGGGAATTGGGAAGCCTTTAATCCCTTTTATAAAGCGCACGTTAGAGATTTTGTAATTAGTTTCTAGGGCTGATATATCTTCTTCTGAAATTAATGTGGGCATATTATTTATCTTTATTGTTGCCAGGATTGGTTTGGAAGCAATTATATCTTGTTCCGAATGCTTTTTTTAAAGTAGTCGACGTACGACATTGCCAGATCAGAAGTGCATAATGAGATTTTAATCTCAGATTCATAATATTTAATCGCATTGAACAATATCCTTTTTTAAATCGATCGGCAAAGCCTCTTATAAAAACATTGAACATGTTCTGCCTTTCCAGAGGCACCAAAAGTCTGATAATCACGAGGTTGGATAATTTTGGTACCGGGGAAGTTCACCCTCCGGAATATATTCAAGAGAAGCTAAATCTCCACTTACCTCGTTTATTGCATTGGCAGGAAAATTAGTTTTCATTGAGTTCTTTGAACGCTCCGACATGCTAAATTTACTCATTTTGTGCAATGCGTAATATTTTTCACATACTGCGGCAACTATTATCAGTAACAGTAATAAGCGGAGAATAAATTACAGTCTGGAAGATTTGCAGGATGTTAATATTGAAAAGGGTTATAAAAGCTCCCATTTAAACTCAGAAAGAATACCTTGGATCATCATAGCAACTTTAAGGAAGAAGACGGACTTTATCTACTTTAGGCATCAGGTATTTCAGATAAATGTTTAAGTGATAAAGCATTAATAGTACTAAGACCGATAAAAACGACAATTTGTTAATCACTTGACAGTTTGAGAACGAATATGCAGCTAAAAATGGCAAGTTGAACATGTAAAGTGGAAGTCAAAATTTAGATCTAACGAAATTTTATTTAAATAAGTTCATAATAAAGGATATATTACAAAAAATGCCTTCTTCTAAGAGAAAATAAAAAAGACTATAAAACCTTAGTTGTTCCAATGAAAGGAGTTATCGTACATGATAAGCCATTAAGAGTACTGGGAATGATAAAGAATATTCCGTCTTACGTAACCAATCTAGGAAATAGCGGAATTATGTTCTCAATTTAAGTGTGTATTGTAATGTAAGTGAAGATATCGTGGTTAAGGGATAAGGCAGTGATTATTGAAGTGAGCAAGGAGGATATGCTACGATTTAAGGATATGATTCGGTTTCATTGCCAAAAATTTGGACATTACTTTTCAATGTGTGAAGAGTGTGATTTACATTGTGTTCATTGTACGGGTATACAAATTAGTGGCATGTACTACTTAGAACATAGTTAAGCGTGAACATAGCGAACCCAAGCATAAATCCGATGATAACATATGCATAGAGTTTCTGACGTATGCAAAAAAATTAGTCGGATCGAATCATCGCCTTTAAAGTACAGTAAGGTAGCAGCAAAAAATCACTTGAAGAACCTTTTATCGACAGCATCATGATTTTTTCATAATGGGTTCGATGCTCCATAGTTCTCGATCTATGTTAAGAATATTGGGGTGTGGTTTTGACGAATTCCACAGATCACACGACAGAACTGGAGCAAATAATCTTATCGCAACAGAATATGATTATCAAATTAAATGATGCTATTCGTGTTCTTACTAAGAAAATTGAGGATTTGGAATCTATATTTTGTAAGTCTAGGAACGTAGGAGCAGAAAGTAACATTATTATCTCTAAAAACCTACAACATTACATTAATAATTTGCAAGCAGTGAGAGCTGAGCATATAGACAAAGGAAAAAATAATGCGCACAATAATAAGATTATAGACGAGCAAGATAGGACGATTATTAAGGTTGTTAGATCTCTCCTTTGATGAATTGTCTACACTAGCTGAAACTTAAATTTGATTGGTTGGAATTGTGTTTCTGTAAAGAATGTGGGGTGCTTGCTTGATACAGTTTGTCCTGATATTTTATTGTTGCAAGAAACCAGATCGAGCTTTTTTTACTGAAGATGGATTTTCATAAAATTGCTGATTCTTATGAATGCATTACGAACAGTGGAAAAGAATGGGACCACTTTAGTAACGATGGCTAATAAGAAATTATTTCCTTGTTTTGATTTTTTATTGAATAATTTTGGGGTGTGGCCCTTGGAGTAAAAATATTGATTGGAAATTTGAGGGCTCTATTAGTGTAGATATACATTAAACTCGGATTTATTGCGAAAAAACAGGAACAGAATAGGGTAGCTCGTGGTTTAAGACACATAGACAACTTAAATCCTCATTGAATGGTAGGAGATTTTAATAACAAAGATGGATCTTTTTGTGAAAAAGTACTGATCAATCGAATTACGTTAGATTTACCTGCTTCCTGTAAATTTTTAAATACTAGGCATACACGAACTACTATAAATCTGGTTATTTCCTCACTCCCTAATAATATATTGAAATTGATTTGGAAAGAGAATATAGATTTTGGGGTTCACGATTGGGGACACATGACAGTAAAATAGGGATGGACCTGACAAGAAATCTATAAAGACAGATTTTCTCCTAAATTGTAAGCAACTAGAAAATTTAACAAGGAAGTAAGTTCAAGGCTTGATAAACTGGATAAGACAAAAAATCTTAGTCTTCGATAACTTTTTTCCAATACAATTAGGAAATGCAGTAACAAATTCTACAAAAATGTTCCACGTTCCCCAAAAACATTTAATCGAAGTATGAAAATAAAGAGAAAATTATGGTCTATAAAACACAACTGAGACAAAGAAGAAATCGAGCGGACTTATATGCTATTTGAGAAAGAAACGTTATTAGATGATATTAGGAAGATTAAATCCGAAGCAAAATATTCTAAACCTTGACGGAGTATAATAAAACAAAATAAATATATAAACTGGAAATGTAGGGCGAAGCAATGAATTGCCAAAGAAGGAGAGATAGAAGTAATGAGAAAGATGTTTGATTACCACACTAAAAATCTGGGTACTGTTTCACAAGAAGAAGCTCCCTTGTGGGTTTATAATTTGGAAAAACGCTATGTAAAAATGATGACATTGTTATCGAGGATATATTAGCAGCTTGGCCCAAAACACATAGCTGAATTCATCTTTAGGAAAATTGTCAGTGTTGGAAAAATATCGACCAGGGTAATATTATTCTTCTCTCGAAATCAAATATCATAAAGTACCAAAATACATTCGCCCGATGACGAAATCTAACAGTTTAAATATGTTCTATGAAAGGGCTATCACCCGCAAAATATCAGAATTGTTGTGGAATAAAAATTTATTTCATGAGAACAACTTTTGTTTTCAAAGAGGGAAAAGTTCAAGCATGACAGCTAAAGACATCCAAAATATCTTGACGAAAAATAAACTTTCAAAAATAATATATTCTTTAGACTTCATGTCGGATTTTAATACATTTATTCACAAGTGCATATCTGAACAAGTGATTAAACTTAATATTCCTTCTTACCTTGTGTTCAGGACATTTTGGGCAATCAAATCGAGATCAGCTAAGATAGATAGCTTTAACGATGAGAGGATATTTATAATAGAGGGAGTACCTCAGGGCTCACCTCTGTTGCCTATACTGTTTACTTTAGCTACATTACATCTAGTTAAGAAGATGAAAGTGATAAAATAGACTGTTGTGTTTTCGCAGATGACATTTTCCTTGTATTTCATAGATGAACGATCGATTTGATTAAACTTAAAGCTCATGTTACTATTTCCATTAAAATTATACAATTAAGAGCAAGACAGTTGGGTTTAATGTTAAATCTATCAAAAACAAAATATATCACCTTTAATATGAAAAATACACAAGCTTGGTAACGACTTATGAGGAAAAATTGAGAAAAAGTATATGATAATACTAGGTAGTTATTTTACAAACAAACTTTAGTAGAAGACATGGTTTTAGCGAAGAACCTTTTCCAAAAAGGATTATGTCATTCTAAAAGGGCTTATAAATTAAATGCGTCTCATGAAGAATGAATCAATATTTGTAAAACATTTTATGGACTAGCGTTAACGTTTTATGCGAGAAATCGTCCACCTGAACAAAGGCAATTCCTCATAATACAGCTATTTAAAGACATCTTTAAATACGTAAATTTTGATTTTAAAATGGCGTTATGTGGGAAATGTTGCTAATGTACAAAAGTACGATCAGAAATTTATTGGAGAGAAAAGTCATGATGAAACTTAAAAATAAAAAGATCAGAAAGATATTTTTAGACGCTCATAATTCGTTGGACCCTAATATTGGTTGTAATTTTTCATTGCCGCTTCCAGAGACGATATGACAGATAGTTTTTTACAAATTATCGGAATGAAGGACGATTCTTCTATGAGTTTTACAAGGCTGGTTAATGGGAATATTTTGGAAAAACCCTCAAACAAGTGAAATGTCTTTTGGAAAGTACAAGCATCCGATTATATTTATAGACATTTATCATTATCATTCTTATTATTTGTTTACTTATGATGTCTTTTTATTTTCAAAGTCATATTAGATTTTGTTTAACGCCTTATTTAAAATATTGTTCTAAATTTGTAATAAAACTAAAAAAAGTAAGAATATTTAACTATGCTGATGACGATTGTTTGTAAGGTAAATACTAATATGCTTTCAATTATATATAAAATTAATATAACTAATATAGTAATAATTGACATGGTGTAAAAATGATGTTTTTTTATCCAAATTTTCGGTAATAGAGTGCTGAGTTACATAATAAAAATATTAAGGTATCATTCCAATCATTTAAGAAATATCTGAATTTTAATAATACGAATTTAATTACAATGTTTTGTATAACACACTATTTCATCTAGTAACAATAATTTATTGTTTTTTATTATTAATATTAAATGTTTTGCTGTTTTGTTTAAAAAAATGTTTTGCTGCTACACATTTTTAAAGCACAATAACTTATTTAAATTAAAATATAATTTTTTAAATGTCTTCAATTAATTTGCTAGAAGGTTATTATATGATATGCCGTCCTCCATCCGGAAATCAAAAATATTCGCGTTGCTTGTACCTACATAACATTGTTTCTTTTCTGTTATTTACAGAAATATTTATTCTTGATCATACCTAAAAATCATCATTGCCAAGATTTCAAGAAATTCTAGAATACCTGACTTCTCAAGTAACTGTACAATATTGAATAAAAAAGTATAAAGGTTGAATCAGATAATAAAACTATACCTATATTATATTGGAATCCAAAATTACATAAAAATCCAATAAAACCTAGGTTCATATGTAGTGCGTTTAAATGTACATTAAAACCACTTTCTGTCTATATGAATAAAATACTTAAAGTAATTAAAGCACATTTTAAAAAATATTGCAAGGTAATCGAAATTAATACTGGTATAAAACACTATTTCAGTATTAATTCTACAAAAGAATTTTTAGAACAGACAAAAGGAATAAATTTTCAAAATATAAATACATACGATTTTAGTACGCTTTATACAAATCTAGATTTAGTAGATATTAAAGAAGCGTTAGTAAAATTAATTAACCTTATATTCGGAAAAAGATATACATATATATGTTATAATAATTATAACGCCTATCTAACAAAAATTTAACCATCAAGTAAATATAAATATATGGATAAAATTTAATTATTAGAATTCTTAAATATTTTAATAAATCAAAATTATTTAAAGGTAGGGAATTATATATTTAGACAAATAAAAAGTGTTCAAATGGGAGGTAATAGTAGCCCAATTATAGCTGACTTATTTTTAAGCTTTATAGAGTATGAATTTGTTCATAACTGTTTAAAAAATAAGTTTAAATTGTATAAAGGTATGAAATATATATATTTCGATATATTGATGATATATATTTAACTCTAATAGTTTTTATTCAATAAGCGAACAAATTTATTCAAGTAGCCTCATTCTTAATAAAACCAATATTAATGATAAAGAAGGTGTATATCTAGATATGAACATTAAATTAACATTAACTAAAACTACTATTAATTTATATCGTAAAGATGACATATTTAAATTTACAAGAAACATTTTTGCATGAGCATTCATGCATACCATATAATATAAAATATAATACATTAAATAATGAAATTTTAAATAATTGCAACAATATGTAATGATATTGGCTTTCTTCAAAATCATTTAAATAATTTAATAGATACATATTTTAAACTAGGTTGTTATTAAAATAAAATAGAACAGAAAATAATAAAATATATAAATCTACACAATAATATAAAAAATAAATTTAAAATCATTAGCGGAAAATTTTTATGGATGGATAATAATATACTTTGTATTATAATAAGATACACAAGATAATCAAATTTAATCAGAGGAAATAAGTTATTAACATGTATTTGACATCGATGCTATGTTTGGTGGATTAATAGGGCCGAAACCTGATAGCATAGCAGTTCCTCCTGATGGCCTCTAATCCTTATTCTGATACATAGTCTGTTATTTATTATTCAGCTAATAAAAATTGACTTTCTTAATTTTAATTTTAAATTAACTCGATATAAATTATTTAAATTCTATATTAATCTTATAATTTATAGTTATTACAGGAACGAAGAAGCAGAAATTATCCTTTATTTGATAAAAAAATCTATATTTTGATAGCTCCTGCTATCATCATCAGGATTACAATAAAATGTTTCACAAATTTTGTGTATTCAACATTTATACAAAAATACAGGCATTGATGTGCCCCGCATACTGAAACATTTTATAGTAATCCCGATGATGATAGCAGGAGCTATCGAAATATAGAATTTTTTATCAAATAAAGGATAATTTCTGCTTTTTTGTTCCTGTAATAACTACATATTTGAAATGGAAAAAGATTATGGGTTTAGTATTTATTATCAAACTATTTAATCTTATAATTATTTATTGTTATTTAATATTTATTATTTAATTATAAAGAAATTTATTTAGCATCATTTTTAATTTTCAAATAACATAAAATATGTTGACAAAAATCGTACGTATTTATATTCTGAAAATTTATTTCTTTTGAGTGTTCTAAAAATTCATCATTAGAATTATTCTTTTGATAAAGAATTATTGGAGCTGGATCAAAGAAAGGATGTAAATGTTATTTGGTATTTCACTGACCTCTGTTAGCATCTTCAGAAAATTGCTTTAATTTTCTGATTCTCTATTGTTATGTAATTTTCAGAAAATGCTAACAGAGGCTAGCGAAATATCAAATAAAATATCCCCTTTTGATCCAGCTCCAATCATTCTTTATCTTAATAAGCGATAACCGTGATCATAGTGTACATTTTAATTGTACAATCAATACGCCAGGTGGCTATACCGTGATGATAGATTTTATAAATATTACAGCCTGTCTTTTTATTTAAAATTAAATAAAAAGGCTCTTGGTATGGGACTTTACATGTCCAAACGCGCTAAAAGAAGTCGCATTACTCGTACCATCGATAGCACATGATGTGTCTCAACGGATTATACTCAATACTCATTTGTTCCATTAGCTATCGAGACACTTGGAGCATTTGGTCCTTCGGCTACCTGTTTCTTCCAGGATTTTGAAAAAAGCTAGGTCGGGTCATTGCAGACCAGCGCGCAGTTTCATTCCTCATACAGAGTATAAGCGCTGCTGTTTAAAGGGCCAATGTGGCACTAATGCTCGAGGCAATAATTGCCGCGTCCGCTGCCCAGACAGAAGAGGAAGTTCACGATACAGGCGAACAAGGAATGTTGTACGATTATGACCAAGTCCGGTTAGATGAAGACGTCATGGATGGAGCGGAAGATCCTTTCTTGATGAAATCGACTGAGAATGGCATCGATGCGTTGTCAGGAGAAACGACGGCTGGATGAGCAGATCAACTAGACGAAGACGAGAATGTTATCAACGACGAAACTAGTGAAATTGTCTCAGTTGTAAGTGACAGGCAAGAACAATCATCAGAGACAATACATAATGACACAGACGAGAATGTGGATGTTGAAGCGGATGAAAAGAAGACGTAAACGAAGAAACCGATGATGGAACTTATGTAGATGACGAGAGCAATGAGGATACAACAACTGATGATAGTGCAGAGGACGATAAAACTGAGACAGCCGACTCGGTTGAAAAAAACGATTAATTTGAAAACATAGTGATTTTTTAAATAATATGTTTAACTGCTAAAAGATGTAAATCCTTTATATTAGTCCGGTTGCTACTAATATTAAGTATTAAATAAACTCTTGCAATTTTTAGACTTATTGTACTTAATTTTGCTTTGTACAATTCCATGAGTCATATGAATGTACTATAACTGTATACTTTGTTGGGAGTTGATTGGTTGCTTTTATTGATATCGTTATTGATATCGTAAGTAAGTAAGGGTTTTATTAATAACTATATAACTGATAAAAACTTAAGAAACAAAAACATGCAAAAGAAAACTTTAAATAGAAGCTGTTCACGACGTGTATTTTGAAATCTTCAACTTATATTCACGGCCTCAGGTCCAGAGGGATCTGAGCCCCTCGGCCACACCAGCGCGCCGCCCTCTGACTGAACCATTCGGGGTCTCTCACACACCTAAGGGTCCAGTCAAGGCGGACTATGGTTGGTAATCTCGAGATGAGGAGCTTGAGAAACCTTAGTCTTTGTTCTGGGGGACGTCCTCGTGAGAAGAAGACTAATCCCGAGATAGCCCAAGTACCCCAGAGGCGCACTTGGGTTATCCCATTCAGTGACAGATGCTGGGCCCGTTTCAGAGCCCACCTAGCTTTCTTCAGGATACGTTTAAGTCTATCCAGGTCAGCTTTCGCCGACCAATTCACCGTAACGGTGAACCCCAGATATTTTACTCGACTCGTGAAGATGGGGAGTGGTTAATGCTGCAAAATGGAGGAGAGTGCAGAGAGTGCTAGTCTCTTAAGTTTCTTTTTGGTGGCAGGAACGCCATTAAAGACTACCACCTGTGATTTAGAGGAGTTTAAAATAAGATTGGATGGGGGCAACTGATTAAAAAGAAACGGCTGATGTCAGAAATTACATCTTTGCACCTACGTCCAGAGAACAAGGCTGTGGTATCATCAGCATATACCACTAGATGTTGATCACGTTTAAAATTCTTGAATAATACAATGGATGCAGCAAGATATAAGATAGGAGAAAGTGGGGATCCTTGAGGTACACCTGTAATAGGGTAGAACTGACGCGCATCAGGGTCGTCTTCATAGTAGAACCGCTTGGTGTACAACAATATCTCCACCCTGTTAACAATTCTCGCAGGCAACCCGAGGGACCTGAGAGAGGAGATAACGAAGGGAATGGAGATCCGGTCAAATGCAGCTGAAAAATCAAGAAAAACAGCCACAGCAAGCTGATGACTATTATCCTGACAAAACTGATGCACTTCACCAATTGCTGAATGGACCGAGCGCCCTTTGACAAACCCATGAAAACTCGGTGGGATCAAATTACGCCTACATAAATGAACGCGGATTCTACGCGCAAGCGCTTTCTCGTAGATGGATATGAGAGCGTTTTGAATCGAGATGGGCCGCAGATCTTTTGGACAAGTAATTAATCTCTTTTTAGGTAAAAAACTCGACGGCTGATGTTGATGTCCGCTATGTCAGACGGGGAGGCTAGTAGCATTGTGATGGCGACCTCCTTTCTCTGACTGTATGTCAAAAGCTGACAGACACGAGTGGTGAGTGGCGCGTCGGATTTGGAGGTGCCCGGGAGTGGTCCCCAGGAGTTAAGGATATCTGTAACAGATAAGTCCCTACTCCTGAAGTCACTCCAAGGCGGGATTGGTTGGGGAGATTGAGTGGCTCCATAATTATGTAAGGAATAGTGACTCCTTCAAAACATTTGTCAAGGCCTATACTACCAATCCAACCCAAAGCTCTATCCTTCCAACAGACAAACTTCTCCTTCTTGAATATCTTCCAGAAGGAAGACTGAGAAGGGTTAAGGTGAGCGATGTTCGCCTTATCCCTGCTCAGCTGGAACCTATATCTAGTGCTCCAGTATTCATTCGAGATGGCCTGCCTGGCGGAAACAGAGACATTGGGAAGACGTAGCATTTTAGCCAAAACCTTGAGTTTTGTTGGAGTGGGATTGTAAATATGACCTTTATAGGTAGTCGAAAGAAACGCGGTAGCTTGCGATGAGAGGTAGGAATTAAATTCGGTCAAACTCTCATTACCAATTCTGGGGAAGAGTTGGATAGCTGCCTGAAAGAAAGCCACTCTGATGGGATCAAAGTGAAACCTCCTTCTAAGCAACGTATCGTTCCTCTATCCGCCAACGAATTAGGTCATGAGAGATGGTCTGTTTTTGGCGCGACTGCTCAGTGCAGATGGGTTTCAACAACCACATCTTATGAAGCAGTAATATGTCGAGGAGAGAATTAGTTGTTGAGCAATGAAAAGTTGGGGACGGTGGTTTGTGAATAAGGTAATCGTTCCTGGCTCTGCGGAGTGCTGCATTAATCCAACGACCAGTTCTGTCGTTGAAGTCACCGAGTAACATGTCATAGCCACTACCCAAGATACGGTCCAGGAGATCACGGTTCTTGTGAATTTCCCCTGGCCTAATATAGATATTGGCTATGCTGATACGTTTACCATTCTTACAAAGTGAAACAGCTAAACAAGACAGGGCTGGACAAGAATAGTTTAATAGGAGGGATGATCTTAATGAGCTTTTTACTAGGGTTAAAAGACCTTGAGATGAAGAGGAGTGAGGGGTGTTATGTAAGGAGTAATGTAGGTGTAGATGTGCTTAGGGATAAATCGAGTAATATCCTGGGGGAGACGGATAGACCGCGTCTCCTGAAGGACTATAACATCTGCATCTCTACCAGATAGAAGGCTAAGGGCGGAAGCACCTCCCGAATTCCACTGAAGGATATTCAGTGAAAAAGGCCCTTGATTACTTCCCATTGCGTGAGTCTTACCAAAGTGGGACGCCCTCCACCTAGTCGCAACTAGAGGCGGAAAGGTCGCCTTTACCGCTTCCCGTCACGACAAATGGAGTCGCTTGCCCACGGGCGATATCTTCATTTCCCTCGTTAGCCATAGCCCAGATCGAATCCTTCCGAGCAAGCTTCAGAGCAGCTATGCTCAGCGCTGACCCGTTCCGTAGGAGGAAAACTGAAAGATTCCGCTAATTGACCCATTAATTTTTGGACCAATTTTTCAAGTTGAATCATTGATGCCTGATGCTGCATTTCAATAAGTTTCAGGATTTCCGTATCCAGCATCCTATCGTCTTTCTTGTTAGACGAGATAGCTTCCACGAAGCTAGTCGGTTTTGCTGTCACACCCCTGTGTCTCTTTTGGTACGCCTTAAAGATTTTACACTTTTTTGACCATGCGGGGTGCTCACCACCGCAGTTTGCGCAAAATGACTTACTTTCGCACTTCTCAGGATGTATAGCAGTTGTACCACACACGCCGCACTTATGTGGTAAAGAACATCCAGTGGACCAATGCCCCACAGATGACAATCGTTGCAGTGAGGGTACGTTACTGAGTCGGTTTCAATTATTGAAAATCTCAAATTATACTCCATAAAAGGATTGCATGTCGAAATCGATAGTTTTAGAGCTTCATCAACCGGGGCATTGCAGAACGCCACGGGAATGGGGAAGCCTTTAATCCCTTTTATAAAGCGCACGTTAGAGATTTTGTAATCAGTTTCTAGGGCTGATATATCTTGTTCTGAAATGTATGTGGGCATGTTATTTATCTTTATTGTTGCCAGGATTGGTTTGGAAGCAATTATACCTTGTTCCGAATGCTCTTTTTTAAAGTAGTCGACGTACGACATTGCCAGATCAGGAGTGCAGAATGAGATTTTAATCTCAGATTCATAATATTTAATCGCATTGAACAATATCCTTTTTTTAAATCGATCGGCAAAGCCCCTTATAAAAACATTGAACATGTTCTGCCTTTCCAGAGGCACCAAAAGTCTGATAATCACGAGGTTGGATAATTTTGGTACCGGGGGGAGTTCCCCCTCCGAAATATATTCAAGAGAACCTAAATCTCCACTTACCTCGTTTATTGCATTGGCAGGAAAATTAATTTTCATTGAGTTCTTTGAACGCTCCGACATGCTAAATTTACTCATTTTTTGTACAATTTTTTGATATCGTGTTGAATGGTCATATATGTATAACCATAATGCAACAAGCGCGTTTATTTGCATTTATAATATTTTTTCCTTTTTTGTAGTACATTTTTATACTCTATAGTATTCATCATGCTTTTGTTTTTGCTTTAGGTACAAAAATAATTTCATTTTTGGTTTTGTGTAACACACATGTTTTTTAAAATATGGAACTGGTATTTACTGCACGCGTAAATGCAACATCAAAAAGGCACGCAAATTGCAGCTATAAGCTTAAAATCTGCTGCAATTTTCGCACTGAAAATTCGTTTTATCAGCAAGAGAAGAATCATTCAAATACAGCGATTATTACCACACGTATTTTTAAGTCGTATTTTTTCCTTGATATTTTTGCTTCTTGTTTTCTCTCTCACTTATTCTTATAATCTCAAGATAACATCCTTAATATTACTTGTAAAAATAACTTATTTAGATGACTAAAGAAGTTTGATCGCTGAAGTAATTTTTTGCTGGAAAAGATGGGTAATAACTGGGATCCTATGTCAGTTGAAGTACCTGATTTATCAAGGCTTTTAGAAGCCGATCCTTATTTAAAACACTATGAAAAAGAAATTCGTCGTCGATATGGTTGCTTAAAGATAATTTTAGAAAGAATTGATACAGATGAAGGCGGATTGGATCGGTTTACTGAAAGCTACAAGTCATTTGGCTTACACGTACAAGCAGATAATAGTATTACCGTACTAGAATGGGCTCCAAATGCCGTGAATCTGTTTTTAAGAGGAGATTTCAACTATTGGGACAAATATCAGTATCGATTTGAAAAGTTAGACTTTGGTAAATGGAGATTAACAATACCACCAGGAAGAGACGGTCAACCTGTCATTAAACATAATGAGCAATTCAAATTGCTAGTCGAAACACCTGATGGTCAATTGGTGAATCGGTTGTGTCCATGGTCTAGGTATGTTGCAAAGCCAGAAGATTCAGTTACACATACCACGCTTCTTTATAATCCAGAGAAGAAATATAGATACACATTTAAGTATGATCGTCCTAAAAAGCCTGAGCAACTTAAGATCTATGAATGCCACGTAGGTATATCTTCAAATGAAGGTAAGATAGCGTCATACAATTATTTTACTCGTGACGTGATTCCACGTATCAAGAAACAAGGTTATAATACAGTGCAATTGATGGCTATTATGGAACATGTTTATTATGCAAGTTTTGGTTATCAGGTTACTAATTTTTTTGCACCAACGAGTCGATGTGGAACTCCTGATGACCTAAAAGCTTTAATTGATGAATGTCACAGAAACGGTTTAGTTGTCTTATTAGATCTTATTCATAGCCATGCATCAAAAAACGTGCTTGATGGGATTAATGAATTTGATGGTACAAAGGGATGCTTCTTTCATGATAATCCACGAGGAAATCATGAGCTTTGGGATAGCCGATGTTTCAACTATTCTGAGGTCGAAGTACTTCGCTATCTGTTGTCAAATATTCGTTATTGGATAGATGAGTACATGTTCGATGGCTTTAGATTTGACGGCGTCACTTCAATGCTATATCATTCACATGGAATCGCACATGGATTTAGTGGACACTACGACGAGTACTTTGGATTAGCTACAGATACAGAATCATATATTTACTTGATGCTATCAAATTACTATATTCACATGCATTTACCTAACGCGATTACAATTGCTGAAGAAGTAAGTGGTATGCCTGCACTCTGTAGACCTGTATCAGAAGGTGGTGGTGGCTTTGATTATCGTCTGGCAATGGCTATACCTGATAAATGGATTAAGATATTGAAAACTCAACGTGATGAAGATTGGGATCTGTCTGATATATGCTTTACATTAACTAATCGAAGAAGATCAGAGAAAAACGTTGCGTATGCCGAATCACACGATCAATCATTAGTCGGTGATAAGACAATATCATTTCATTTAATGGATGCTGCGATGTATACTGATATGTCTGTAATCTCACCTCTAACTCCAGTTATCGAGCGAGGCATGGCTCTTCATAAGTTGATCCGGCTGCTTACATATGGTCTTGGAGGTGATGCATGGCTAAATTTCATGGGCAATGAATTCGGTCATCCTGAATGGTTAGATTTTCCTAGGGAAGGGAATAATAATAGTTTTCACTACGCTAGACGACAATGGCATTTAGTAGATGATAAGATTTTGCGCTATCAATTTTTGAACAACTTTGACCAGGCTATGAATTATACCGAAGATCAATATTCATGGCTAACACATACGGAATATATAAGCAGAAAACATGAAGCTGATAAGGTAATTGTATTTGAGCGAGGAAAACACTCATTATTATGGGTGTTCAACTTTCATCCAACCAATAGCTACCCCGATTACAAAATTGGATGTTTACGTCCTGGTAAATACAAAGTAGTTTTGGATTCTGACGATCAAATTTTTGGAGGTCAAGGGCGAGTTAGTCACAATTGCGAGTACATTGCAAAAGAAAATGAACCCTGGGATAATCGTCCTTCATCATTAATGGTTTACATACCTTGCAGAACTGCAATACTGTACGCTTTAGAATAGTATGGTCTAAATACTCTGATTGGAAAACAAACGAAATTTTAGATTTATTTTTCGAATGAAAAGTTAAGCATTGCAACTTCAATCTTTCAGCAAATTGACATCTAATAATGACACATTTTTTATCTTGACTATTAAAGAAAACGTTTTATGTTCGTTAAGCATTAATGGCGTAATTTTCGATAATACCTTTGAAATACAATCCGAACAAAATGGGGTGCATATCAGTCTTTTTATGTTTCTTAGCAATATGAATGAACAAAATGGGGTGCATATCAGTCTATTTCTTATTGTTATGCTCGACCACAGTTATTTTCTATGAAAATAAATTAAATTCTTGTCTTAGGCATAACAAGTCTAAGAAAAATTCCAAAAGTTGATATTTCAACTCAGGGTTTTTTCATATAAAAGTGTTTTATTCTAACTGAATTTTTTAGTGTATTTTTCTGCAATACAACATTATTAATTATTATATTTAATTAGTTGAGATTCAAAAGTTAATCAGATTAAAGGCTGAGTTAGCTATTATATAAATTGACAAAGCTTTCGCCGCGTTACGGCTTCGTCAGTGGCTCATCCGAAACATGGAACACATTAACATCGTCACAAATACATTAACAATTAATAACATAATTAATATTTATAATTGCATCGAATCAAGCCAGTCCACCTCCTCGTCTTTATTGTTGAGGATCTTGTCGCGCTGCACTTTGGTTGCTCATTTGGATGTTGCTGTGAATGATGTGCGGCCCATGTATTGCTGGCGTAAGGCGCTGAAGGATTTAGCGCTGCTCTTAAATGTTTCTTGAGCCGTTCAGAAACCGGACGTTGTGTTTCTCCTATGTAGCTAACCTTCGTACCTACAGCAGCGCACTCATCACAAAACATTTCATAAACTACATTACGTTAATAGCACAATGAAACATTATGCTGTCTGCTTTTGTGGTCAAACGTCGGATAGGCTCTCGTGCACGGTGGTGGCTCCTCACCACTGTGCACGAGATTAATTAAATTTAATTAATGATTTAATTTAATTTAATTAATTTAATTTAATTTTAATTTAATCAATGAATTAATTTAATTTTAATTAGTGGAGAGAGTGAAATTATTATTTTTATTAAAAGTCAAATTTTTGATAGTTTACTGCTATCGCCTCAGGACATAGCTATCTGCCTCAGGACAGCCTCGATAGCTAACTGCCTCAGGTCTAAATTATGAAAAAAATACAACAAAATCAAAATATATAGCTAGTTCACGACGTAGCAAATCAAGGTGTTGAAAATCCTTTACAGAATCATGTTTACCACAGCGCAGTAGATCGAACAATTAAGTTTTTTGATCTACTGCGCTGTTATAAACATGATTCTGGATATGATTTTGAACACTTTGATTTGTTACGTCGTGAACTAGTTATATATTTTGATTTAGTTGTACATTTTTTATAATTTTTGTCCTGATGATTATATCAGTTGGCTATCGAAAATTTAAAATATAAAAAAATTTAAAATTTTACTCTCTCCACCAATTAATTATAATTTAAAAATGAGTGAACAATCAATTTAAAATATTATTTATTTTGTTAAAATATTAAATGTTGTTTTTAGATTAAAAGTCATACTCAGTAAATAAAACCTGAAATTGTTACATTTTCAATATTTCGATTGCAGATTAATATTATTAAAAAGCTTAAACTCGTTTTGCTTATATGTATTATGATGTAGTAACTTCACGACTCATTTCCTTTTAAAATATTTAGAGTGTATAGATAGTTACTTTTAAAATTTATTAAGACAGTAATATTAAAATATGAAAATGTACAAAAATTTAATGTTTTTATAGCATTTTTACTTAAAATGGTATCATTTAGACTGTTTTTAATTTGTAGCTGCATCGATAAAATTCGAAAAAGATTTTACAGATTATTATATAATATACAATATTTAGAATAAAAATTGTAAGTAATCAGAAGGAACTACTATATCATCAGGTTTCGTTCTCTATTCCTCGACCCAGCAGAGCAGCAGTGCCAAATACATGCTGATTATGTATTTCAAAAATAATCATTTATGATTATTATAAAAAATATGATGACGTAAAATACTTAGTGAGATTTAGTTTTTTTAAGAAAGATTTATTATTATACACACCATATAAGGTTACCCGCAAATGGGTCCGAAATATTAAATTAAAATTAATTTTTTAGGTGATATAATTTTTTAGATGATATATTTGTGAAATATAGTATACATTACATAATAATAAAAAATTAGAGATAATATATACAAAAAGATAATTGTTTAGTCTGATTACAATTTCATCCCGGGATATAACGGTTCTGACTAGCAGACACTATTTCGACAAATCCGTGCGAAGGCAAGCTGGTGTGAATAGACTTCAGGAATGGACACAAGACTTCCGTCGAGTCAAGGCTTTGACCCATAGAAACAACGATGATTTTGCTCATGTCCAAGTGAATACCGTCGAACATCACTTTGTGCTGCACGTGCAATGGTAAGGCAGCTAAGTGCAGGGGATGCAGATGTGCTAAGGTAAACCGAGCATGTACTAGTTACAGAGTTACGAATTGCAGCAACACACATGGTCCGTCTTAAACTGCGCATACCGATGATGAATCGATGCATGATTCACTACAAGGAGTGGACGGAATTGGTGTCATTCATCAAGGATCGAGATATATAGTTTCCAATCCATCTTTGCCCCATTAATTGAGAAAATATATCAACCCGTTATTCAATGGCGTCCAAACCTTATGACGTTACAGAACTGTACATCGAGCAACACAATCATCACGATCTTGACATCATTCTACAACACTGTTGCTCACTGTAATTTTATAGGAGGGAGCACTCAAATTAACGATAATATTCTCCCAGTGTGTAATCCAGAAAATTATCAAACGTGTGCAAAACTCTTAAACTGCGCATTAAGATGCGCAGCAGAATAATATAGCGAAATTATTTAACGAAGCCAGAATACTACACGTGAACATAGAACAGCGCGTTAGTACGTTACCGCCTGAAGATTGGAAAAGTTGATTTATTATAATGATGACAAAGGGTTGATTCAAGGCAGCAGCATCCATTGTGATGATGTTCCATTCTGAACAGTGTGACTGTGAAAGAGCTACTCAAAATATTGCATCATGAATCCAATAATTTAGTACCTGACATTAATAAACGATCCTATTCCGTTCTCTTGAACACCATCCGTCTCGATTTACAATGTTGGATGAAGATATCATTATTCGTGCTGCAAAGAAAACTACAGGAAGTCCACGTCCTTCTAGAATTGACGCTAGAACATGTAAAATGATGCTGACCAGATTCGGGCTACACTCTCGAGCACTCGCCAGCGCATTAGAATGATTTTAATACGAATACTTTAGATAATACATCTTAATCACAAAGTAGTTTTGCACAATATCAGACATATTTTTCCCTCCTTGACATGCGTTTTGCAGAATCTATACGCATCTGATTCTCAGATGGTTCTGGGAAGTTGAAGCATGTACTCAAGGGAAGGTTTCACACAGGGGGACTCTTGCGATGGCGGCTTTCGCAATGACCTTATTACAATTTATATCGATTATACAACGAAAAGCAAATAATTTTGGTGTGCGGATAACGCGAACTTCATCGGAACTATGGAAGACTTATAGTGCGTATGGGCATTCTCCGCAAAATTGGTTCCAACTTCGGATATTTCGTTAACGCACAAAAAAACCTTACTCACGACATGTATCGAGGAGACAGCAGCAGTTTTGACGGAATTACGATGGCTTCATGTGGACTCATAATTTTGGGAGTCCCGATCGGGTTTGAGGAGTACGAGGGATATGCCACGTTAGCGCAAAGCAAGCAATATATATCGATGATCGATCGTCTGGTGGATGTAGTGAGTTGGGACGCTCATACGTCATATGCCGGATTAATTCACTCATGTCAGTGGAAATGTACTCATTACGTGCGATCCATATTATGTAGAGTCACAGTTATTTCAATTAAGAAATGCGATTTGCGATCGTTTACTTTCAGAAGTGCTGTATAGAGAACAGGACCCTCAATGGCAAGCAATTTTAACACCCCCGTCCGCTTCGGTGGAATTAGAATCATGGACCCGGCTTTCACGTGCAAAACAGAGTACAAACACTCGAGGTTAATGTGTGAATCATATGTCTGAACAATATGGAAGTGACTTCAGAAGCTACAAATGAAAATTTCAAAAACTATCTCTTTGCGCCGTAAGAGTATGTACAAGGATCGTATATCAATTCCGCTAGAAGGTATTCCCAATTCAGTCAGTACAGTAATATGTCATGTCACGATCTATGGTGCTTCCACATGGCTAAGTGCCCTGTCATTACATGCGGATAACTATCACCTCAGGTCAACAGAGTTTAGAGACGCTATTTGTACCTGATATGGTTGACTACCATGAGATATAAAGGACACTGCATGTATTTGTTGAAGCCCGAGCGATCTAAGTCACTCTATATCGTGCAAGAGAAGTGACCTTCCATTATGGTTGCGAAAATGCTCACTGAAAATTGTATGGGAGTTGAGGTCGAACTAGTTTTTTCTCCGGTGTTATATCAAATCTAATTGGAACAACCGACAACATCCCGGGATCCCGATGCGAGGTTGGATGTTGTTTGCTCAGGATTGTTGGGTAATAGACTTGAGAGAACATTCTTTGACGTCTGTGTATTTAACACTCAATCACATTCTTACGCTGTCAAACCTCCCACATCAACATTCGACTACCATAAGCAGCGAAAATAAGCAGAATACGGAGAACGGGTTACAGTGGTAGAGAGGAGCAGTTTTGAGCCTTTTATTTTCTCAACCTCTGTATGAATGGGCCTCGTGCACAAAAGACAGTCAAAGTGATTGCCAACTTAATAGCACAAAGGAGCAACGGTGGCTATTCTAATATATCCGAGCAAATAAAACGTATGATACGATTCCAGATTGTTCGGTCTGCATCTGCTTACATGCGGTTGCCCAGATCAAAATGATTCCAAGCGATTCGCAACAATTCGAATGATCTAAGTCGGCAAATGGGGAATCGGAGAGTGTTCAGCACTTGACATAGTATAATTAAAACATATTGTAAAGATTGGACTCATTTGCGGGTAACCTTAAACAATGTTTTTGTAAATAAATTGTGTTATGTTAAAAAATATAATGATTATAAAAATTATTTTTAATCATAAACAACGTTTATCAATAGTAATTATAACTCATAAAACTTTCTACTCTATGTAAAAATTTTCTTGATTACAATCATCTTACAATAAAGATTGTTGATTAAAGTTACTTACAAGTGAAAGAGAAGATCTAAAGTAAATATAATCTAAAGTAAATACAAGCCAGAAAAGTTACAAACATCTTACAACGACAACCATCGACGGCAACCATCGACGGCAACCATCGTTTATGGGAGGACGTAAGAAAACAACTAAGACCGACACCAACTATGGACAACTGCAAGTACAGTGCTCGATACACGACTGCAGCGTCTGGACAACAATCGCCTGCGACAAGAATAATGCTAAAAAAGACTTCGCATGTGGTTTTTGTGCCAACAAACTAATCTGCAACCTTTCCAATAAGCACATATCAACATCCAACACGTCAACTCAAACTATCCCCGTCGTTTCTAATGTCCTTTCTCCACCCACCGACCCTGCCACCATATATACTTCCCATTCCATGTCACCTTCACTCCCCGACACCCCACGTCCCGTCCTTCCCGTCTCGTTTCTCAATAACTTGCATCCATCAATCAAAATCACCTCCACCAACCTCCACTATCCTTCCACTCATAACCTTTCCTCACATCGCTTGCCACCCTCTTTATTATCATTATCCTCTATGTCTCCCGTCGTCAAACCAAATCCCTCCAAATCATCAACTGCCAGCTCTTCTATCGTGATCTCACCTACTCACGTCAGTCGTCCTCCTTTACAGAAGCGCTTTCCTTCTCGCGATCGTTGCGTCGTTGTCACTAATATCACGCCTTCTAACTCCTTATCTCCACAAGCACGTCTAGACCACGATGTTTCCGCCTTCAGATCCATCCTCTCGTCTATTGTTCCTGCGGATAAACCATCCTTTTTTAAGGACATTTCTCCTGTCACATTCATCCGTCTAAACAAATCTTCTCAATCTAATCCTTCCCAGCACCCTCTCCTAAAAATTGTTTTCAAGCATCGCTCTCACGCGTCTTCTGTCCTCTCTCAACGATTCAAACTCATGTCATAATCAACCACTCGAATTTTCCCCGATCGCGCCCCTTCTGAAATCGCTCAAATCTCTTCAGCCCGTATCGAAAAACGCCGTCGCGAGGAAAACGGCGAAACATCACTCTCCATCCGAAACATAGACGAAAATTTTCAAGTTGTCCACACCCGTCCAAAAATTCGATGGCGCTCCATCTCTCCTATGTGTCTTCTCCACTAGACTCTTTCGCCACAACACACGGTTTCCGCCTCGGTCTCCACAACTAGATCTATTCTCAATAAATCCGATCTTATCCTCAACTTATTCACCAAGCAATCAATCGATCTCTTCTGCCTCACCGCATCCTGGCACTCAGATTCCGACGACTTTTCCATTCGCCGTCTGCTCTCTGCCGGTTGCTCCCTAGTCGAATCCGCCCGCCCCCTCAACTCATGCCCTTCTAAATCCTCTAATCATGGCGGAATCGTCGCATTCGCGCGTCACCCCGCGTCTCTTCGCAAAATAAATCCCCCTTTCAGTCCTTGCTCTTTTGAATTGCTCACTTACGTTATTCTAATCCGATCAATCTAGATCTCGCCATTGTATACCGTGCTGGTTCATCAGCTTTTACATCCCTATTTTTTGCCGAACTCGCTGACCTCCTTTCTCATTGTTCTTTGTCCTCAATCCCTTCAGTCGTTCTAGGCGACTTCAATATCCGTCTGGACCGCCCCTCTTCCACGGATTCCAATCCTGTTCATCAACATTCTATCCAACTACAATTACAAACTAATCTTCACTGCCCCCACACATATACTTGGTGGGGCACTCGACATCATCGCTGTCCCCGATCATTTTGCTGCCTACACCTCACTGTCCATCTCTGACCCTGGTCTATACGATCACTTTCTTATCACCCTTGATCTCGCACTTGGAGAAATCTTGACCTCTCCCTTCTCCGCTCTGCCTTACTCAAATCGTCTCTATCATTACTCACAATAACATATTCATCTCCTCACGATCTCGCCTTTCTTTTCGACTCTGAACTCACATCCACTCTCGATATTCTCTTGCCCTTCAAGTCTCACACACACCGTCGCTTGCACCGTGCCCCATGGTTTGACATCCAATGCCTACTCTCAAAGCGTCGACTCCGCCATGCTTTTCGAGTCTATCACCGCTCTCTCAGACGTGATTTCCGCTCGATCACTTCGTTTTTCCGTGATTCCTATCTTGCTCTTCGCCGGTCTCATCTAAACCTACTACGTACCAAATGCAACTCATTCTGGCAGCATAAAATCATCACTTCATTTAACTCTAAGACTCTATGGCATACTTTTAACTCAATCCTTGCTCGCTCCTCTTCGCCGTACAACATCAATGCCAATGATTATTCATCATTTCTCCAGACTAAAGTATCCACGTTGCTCTCTCACACCCCGGTCTCCATCCTATCCCACTTTGCCCAGTCTACTCTCATCCTTCCGGGACTCTTTCATATTCTCCCTGTCTCATCTACAGAAGTATCATCTGTCCTAATGCCCTTGCCCAACAAAACCTCACCTGTCGATCCCCTGCCTACGCACATATTAAAATCTATATGCTCATCGATATTCCTATTTCTCACAACCTTGTTTAACTCGTCCATCCGCAGTCGTATTATCCCTTCACACTGGAAATCCGCAATCGTTCGTCCCCTCCTTAAGAAACAATCGCTCGACCCCTCCCTTCCTTCTAGCTATCGCCCCATTTCACTACTCCCTACTCTTTCTAAGCTCTTAGAATGCCTCATCTTTAATACAAATCAACGCTTATCTCTCCTCATCCAATCTGTACCCTCCTTTCAAATCCGCTTTCCGCTCTAATCACTCGACAGAAGTCGCATGCATAAAAGTGTACAACGACTTACTCATTTCTCGAGACAAGGCTCTATATAGTGTTCTCATCTCCCTCGACCTCTCCTCCGCATTCGAAATTGTCGACCACGCCGTCCTCCTTTCTCACTTTCGTTATGACTACGGTTTTCTTCCTCATCCGTAGCATGGTTCGCCTCATATCTATCCGACCGTTCCTTTCGCGTCTGTTCTAATTCATCATCCTCCCCTCCCATCCCAATCTTTTGCGGGGTCCCACAAGGTTCAGTCCTAGGTCCCCTGCTTTTCTCTCTTCTGCTTGACGATCTCTCTCCGTTTATCAAACCTTTTTCCTTTAACGTCATGCAATACGCCGATGACATTCTAATCTATGCTCATGCACCCGCACATTGCATACACGATATCGGCATTTCTGCCTCCAACTGTCTTTCTTCTATCTACAAACGTCTCTTCAATCTCCATCTCGTTCTAAACCCCGAAAAGTCCAAAATAATGTGGATCCTCCTCCGTAAACCAAACATATCTCTTCCCACTGTATATTTCGCCTCATCCATCATCCCCATAGTCCACAATGTCACTTTCTTATGCTTCCATTTCGATGATCACCTTTCCCTTAAACCCTTCGTTGGTGACAAGTTCCGCTCATCTAACTTAATTCTCCGTGACATCCGCCGTATCCGCCCCCTTATCGAATTCCGTTCTTGTATGTCTCTTCTCTCATCGCTTCTTTTCCCAAAAATCGATTACTGCCTTAGCCTTTTCGCCAATTCTCCAAAATCCATCATCCTACCCCTACAACAAATAATCAACACCGCCGTTCGAGTGCTCTTTCGTCTCCGTCGCTTCGACCACACATCCACATATTTTGCCCAACTCTCCTGGCCCACCATCCACATCCGCATCAAACTCCGCCTTCTCGTTACTTTTCGTCTCATCGCTGTCGGCTCCCCATCGTTTATCAACCTTCCGTTCTTAGAAGATACTCGCCCCACCTCGCTATCGCTTCGTTCCTGTCATACCCTCTTACTCCACGTTCCTAATTACTCCAACAACTACGGTCTCCGATTCTTCCTCGTCGCCGCCTCACTCGCCTGGAATCAACTCCCTTACGGCGTCCGACGCGCTCCCTCCTTTATCACATTCAAACACCTCCTCCGTTCACACTTTCTCGACACCTGATTCACAGTTTTGTTTTGTTGTGGTCATGTAAGCGTGCGCTGGCACGCATTTGCCACGTTAAAATAAATCCTTTTTTTACTCTGTACATAATCCTTCCACACTACTCTTCTCCTCAAGGTCTTCTAGCCTTAGTAAAATGCTACTTAAGGTCATTAAGGTCATCTCTCTTACTAAACTACTCGTGCCCAGCCCTTTCTTGTTTAGTTATATCACTTGCTAAGAACAGTAAATGCATTAGCATAGCCAATGTCTACGTACGGCAGGTGAAAATCCCAAGAACCATGACCTCCTTGACCGAATTTTAGGTATCGGCTATGACGTGTTACTCGGTGACTTCAACGACATAACTGGTCGTTGGATTAACTCAGCATTCTGCATAGCCAGTAACGACTATCTTATACACAAACAACCAACGCCCACTTTTCGTTGCTCTACAACAAATTCACTCCTCGACATATTACTGCTACATAGAATGTAGTTATTAAAACGCATCTACACTGAGCAGTCGCGCCAACAGCTGACCACCTCTCACGACCTAATACGCTGGCGGCTCGAGGAAGATACGTTGCTTAGAAGGAGGTTTCACTTTGATCCTATCAGAGTGGCTTTCTTTCAAGTAGCTATCCAACTCTTCCACAGTATGGGGAATGAGAGTTTGAGCGAATTTAATTCCAACCTCTCTTCGCAAGTTGCCGGGATTCTTTCGACTACCTATAGAGGTCGCATTTACAATCCCACTCGAACAAAACTCAAAATCCTAGCAAAAATGCTACACCTTCCCAATCTCTCTGCTTCCTTCAGACAGGTTCTCTCTATTAAATACTGGAGTTCTATATATAGGCTTTAGCTGAATAGAGATAGGACGAGTATTCCTCGTCTTAGTCCCACTCAGGCTTCATTCTGGAAGATATTCAATAAGGAGAAGTTTGTCTGCTGGCGGGAGAGGCCATCGGATTGGTTGCGTAGGCCCTGCTAGAGCTTTGGAGGAGTCACTAGCCGTACATAATTATGGATCCACGCTTTCTCTCCAGCCAATCCTGCTTTGGGGTGACTTCGGAAACAGGGATTTATCTGCTACGGATATCCTTAATTCCTGGGGCCCACTTCCAAGCACCTTAAAATCCAACGCGCCACTATTTCCTCGAGTTTGTCAGCTTCTGACAGCCGATAAAAGAAGATAAGTAGCCGTCACAATGCTTTTAGCCCCACCATCCGATGTAACGGGCATCAATTGTAGCCGATGCATATTTTTACTAACGAAAAAATCGGTTTCATGTCCCAAAGACCTGCGGCCTATTTAGATTTAAAATTTCCTTATATCCATCTACGAAAAAGCGCTTGCGCGTAGAATCCGCGACCATTTAAGTAGGTGTAACTTAATCCCACCGAGTTTCCATGGGTTTGTCAAAGGGCTCTCAGTCCATTCAGCAATTTGTGAAGTGCATCAGTTTTCTCGGGATAACAGTCATCAGCCTTCTATGGCTGTTTTTCTTGACATTTCTGTTGAATTTGACCGGATATCCATTCACTTCGTTATCCCCTCTCTCAGGTCCCTCGGGCGGCCTTCGAGATTGTTAACAGGTTTGAGATATTGATGTACACCAAGCGGCTCTACTATGAAGACGACCCTGATGCACGTTAGTTCTACCCTATTACAAGTGTGCCTCAAGGTTCCCCATTTTCTCCTATCTTATATATTGCTAGATCCATTGTTCTCTTTAAGGCTTTCAAACGAGATTAACATCTTGTGGTATATGCTGATGATACCACAGCCCTGTTTTCTGGACGCAGGTACAAATATGTAGTCTCGGACATCAGCCGATTCGTTTTAAGCTTAAAAGATCAGTTATCCCCATCCAATCTTATTCTAAACTCTGGAAAATTGCAAGTGGTAGTCTTTCATGGCGCCCCTGCAACAAAAAAGAAACTTAAGAGACTAGCACTCTCTGCACTCTCCTCCATTTTGACCACTCAACCACTCCCCATCTTCACGAGTCGAGTAAAACATTTGTGGTTCACCTATACAGTAAACTGGTCGGCGAAAGCTGACCTGGATGTACTCAAACGTATCCTGAAGAGAGCTAGGTGGGATCTGAAGCGGGCCCAGCATCTATCTTTGAATGTGAAAACCCAAGTACGCCTTTGGGTTCTTGGGCTATCTCGGGATTAGTATTCTTCTCTAGAGGACGTTTCCCAGAGCAAAGACTATTGTTTCTCAAGTTCCTCATCTCTAGATTATCGACCATAGTCCGCCTCGACTGGACTCTTAGGGGCGCTGAGAGATCCCGAATTGTTGAATCGGAGGGCGGCGCACTGGTGCGGCCGGGGGCTCAGATTCCTATAAACCGAGGCCGTGGTAATGTTGCAAAGAAGACATAGACTTAAGCATGTATGATTAAGATAAAGTTGCTGAGGATTTATCTTTAACTTAGTTTGTTTTTCTCTTTGACGATGACTCTGTAATTTTAAAAATCTTTATTTATTTAAAACTTGATGATGCTCGCAGAAGTTAAAATAAAAAAATATAAATTTATTTGGTTTTTTTCTCAATCCTACTCTAAATTAAAAGTTTGAAGAAATATGTTACTGTATAATTAAATGCATTATTATGTAACTCAAGAATGTAAAAGAAACCTTCAAATGTGAAATATTGTTACTAGGATTTATTTAAGTCGAACCGATATTTTTTGGTTCATTTACTCTTTTGTAATAAAACATGACATGTTCAAGCAAAAAAAGATCAACATGTTTATGACTTATATAATTTCAATTGTATAACAATAGTTATTGCTTACGATTTCTATGAGTCCATCTCATAACATATTTATTTTTACGTTGCAATAAGTCCGCCGAACGCTTACATTACCACGAAAAAATCTAGTGGACGTCGAGTGGGAGTTGATTCCAGGCGAGTAGAACAGCGAGGAGGGACGATCGGAGACCGTAGTTGTTGGAGTAATTGGGAACTTTGAGTAAGAGGGAATGACGGGAACGCAGCGATAGAGAAGTGGAGCGAGTGTAGTCTAAGAAAGGGAGGTTGATGAATGATGGAGATCCGATAGCGATGAGACGAAAAGTTATGAGAAGAAGGGGGAGTAGGATTAATATGTGGATGGTATGCAAGGAGAGTTGGACGAGATGTATGGATGTGTAGTCGAAGCGACAGAGACGTAAAAGCCCTCGAACGGCGGAGTTGATGATGTGTTGTAGGAGTATGATGATGGATTTTGGAGAATTGACGAAAAGGCTGATGCAGTAATCTATTTTAGGGAAGATAAGCGATGAAAAAGATACATACAAGAACGGAAGTCGATAATGGAGTGGATATGGCGAATGCCACGGAGAATTAAGTTAAACGAACGAATTCTGTCACGGACGAAGGGTTTAAGGAAAAGGTGATCATCGGAATGGAAATATAAGAAAGTGAAATTATGGACTATGCAGATGATTGATGAGGCAAAATATACAGGTGGAGGAGATATGTTAGGTTGACGGAAGTGGATGCACATTATTTTAGACTTGTCGGGCTTTAGAACGAGATGAAAATGGAAGAGACCTTTGTAGATAGAAAAAGACCGTTGGAGGCAGAAATGACGATATCGTGTATGCGATGGGCGGGTGTATGAGCATAGATAAGTATGTCATCCGCGTATTGCATGACATTAAAGGAGTATGGTTTGATAAACGGAGAGAAATCGCCTAGCAGAAGAGAGCAAAGTAGGGAGCTTAGTACTGAAGCTTGTTGCAACCCGCAGAAAAAATGGATGGGAGGGGAGGTCAATGAATTTGAACAGAGGCTAAAAAATTGGTCGGATAGATATGAGGCAAACCATGCTTTGGAGGAGGCAGAAAAGTCGTAGTCATAACAAAGACGAGAAAGGAGGATGGAGTGGTCTACGATTTCGAAGGCGGGGGAGATGTTGAGGGAGCTGAAAACACTATATAGAGCCTTGTCATGAGAAATGAGTAGGTCGTTGTAAACTTTCATGCAGCTGATTTCTGTGGAGTGATTAGAGCGGAAAACTGATTAGAAAGGAGCGTACAGATTAAATGAAGAGAGATAAAGGTTGCTTTGTATTAAGATAAGGCGTTCTAAGAGCTTAGAAAAAGTAGGGAGGAGTGAAATTGGGCGATATCTTGAAGAAAGTGAGGGATCAAGCGATTGTTTCTCAAGGAGGGGACGGACAAGGGCTGATTTCCAGTGTAAAGGGAAGATACGACTGCGGATGGACGAGTTAAACAAGGTAGCGAGGAAAGGGGGTATTGATGATCATATGGATTTAAGTATGGGGGTAGACAGGGGTTCGCAGATGAGATTTTGTTGGGCAAGGACATAAGAAGGGAGGATACTTCGGCAGGTGAGACAGAAAAAAGATGAAATAGTTCCGAGGGGATGAGGCGAGGCGGGAAAGAGTGGGTTAGGATCGAGAATAGTTCTGAGAGGAACGAGAAATGATTAAGTTAAAAGTATGTCAGAGAGACTTAGAATTAAAAAAGGATTTATGTTTACGTGGCAAATACGTGCCGGCGCACGCTTATATGACCACAACAACAAATCTAAATCATGCGTCGAGGAGGTCGGTCAGGAGGCGGCATTTGAATATAATAAAGTTGGGAGCTCGGCGGACGTCATATGGGAGCTAATTCCATGCTAGTGGGGCGGCGACGAGGAAGGATCGGAGACCGGAGTTGTCAGAGTAATTGGGAACGTCGAGTAAGTGGGAATTACGAGAACGCAGTGATAGAGAGGTGGAACGAGTGTTGTCTAAGAAATGGAGGTTAATGAACGATAGGGAGCCGATAGCGATGATTCGAAAAGTTACAAGTAGAAGGCGGAGTTGTATGCGGAATTGAATGGTGGGCCAGGAGAGTTGGGCAGGATATGTGGATGTGTGGTCAAAGCGACGGAGACATAGGAGCACACGAACGGCGGAGTTGATGATGCGTTGTAGGAGTAGGATTATGGATTTTGGAGAATTGGTGAAAAGGCTGAGGCAGTAATCGATTTTAGGGAAAACAAGCGATTAAAGAAGAGACATACATTAACGGAAGTCGATAAGGAGGCGGATACGGCAGACCTATAATAGGGCGGATAAGACACAAAAAATTAAGTTAGACGAGCGGACCTTGTCGCGGACGAAGGGTTGAAGGGAAAGGTGACCATCGAAATGGAATCCTAAGAAAGTGATATTGTGGTATATGGGGATGACTGATGTGAAAAAAAATAAGGAGGGATGTTATATGTTAGGTTGACGTGGAAGGATCCACGATCTTTTGGACTTGTCTGGGTTTAGGACGAGACGAAGATGTGAGAGACGTTTGTAGATAGAAGAAATACAGTTGGAAGCAGAAATTGCGGTATCGTGTATGTGATGGTGAACGGTTGCGTGTGCATAAATGAGGATGCCATCGGCTTATTGCATGACGTTAAATGAGTAAGGGTTGATAAATAAAGAAGTAAGAGTAGAGTTGTACGAACTGATGATTTTAAGCCTCCATATAGAGTTGCATTTGGTACGTAGTAGCTTGAGATGATATCGGCGATAAGCCAGATAGGAATCACGAAGATACGGAGAGATTAAGCGGATATCACGTCTGAGAGAGCGGTGATATACTCGGAAAGAATGACGGAGTCGACCCTTTTAGAGTAGGCATAGGATGTCAAATCATGGGAGCGGTGCAAGTGACGATGAGGGTGAGGCTTGAAAGACAATAGAAGATCGAGAGTGGATGTGAATTCAGATTCGAAAAGAAAGAAGAGATTGTGAGGGTATGAAGATGATATTATGGGAGATGATATAGACGGTTTGAGTAAGACAGAGCGGAGAAGAGGTAGAACAAGATTTCTACAAGTCTATCATAGGGTCATTCTTCTAAGGTTATTTTTAAGTAATTTAAGTAGGACTTTGTTGTAAAATGTAATGATGTTATACTGATCTATGCTGTGATCCTAAACATGCGCATGCGTATGTAACCACCGACATCATAATGCGCCGAAGTTAGTACTCAGTGGATCATCAGTGCGCAGGTACTGAGTACTAACTTTTCAACATGATGTAATACTTGAATGGTCTATAAGAAATTCAGCTAATATTTAATAAATTGCACGAAACATTACTGTAAATTTATTGACTCCTTACCGGTCTAACACTTTTCGAAATAGATTTCCAAACCAGGTAATTGAATATGTGAAGTGTAAGGATGTTATACTGCTATATGCTTCAATCCCAAGTATGTGCCTGTAAACTATTGTACGCATATCGCCACGAACTAGTTGTGACACGATTGTTTAGGATTGAAGGACATAGCAGTATAATATCCTTATATTTCACAGATTAAATGACCTGTTCTGGAAATCTATTTCGAAAAGTGTTAGACCGGTAAGGAGACAATAAATTCACACGAATGTTTCGTGCAATTTTCCAACGACTAGCTAAATTCTTTATGAAGAAATTCCTTATTAAGCGTTTTACAAGCACCTTGACTAGCCAATAGGGTAAGCTCAGAACGTCAGGTAGTCTTTTCGTAAATGTAAAAAATCATTGATGAAGAGTAACGCTTGTAGCGGCACAGAGAAAGCCACGGATTACTTACTGATAGTACGGATGTTAATATTTTCTCTCATTGTCTTAAACATTAGGGTTCTCGAAACCCTCGTGTTTCGAGAACAATAATATCTTCTTTCATAAAGTTAAATTCATACTTTCACATTGGAACTTGCCTCGAGGCCTCAATAAAACAGCGTGTTAGCTGGATAACCTCATCCCTAGGAGTAGTTTTTTAATTCTCGAGACAAAATATCAGAACCACAATCTGAATGTACATACCGGATAGATAAAAATTTGATTTAGGTATCTTTAACAGCCTGATTTGAGATATATCAAACCGCAAAATCGAATGGGTATTGGCTGAATTGGTCAATAATACTAAGTATTTTTACCTATTCATTGCTTAACTTTAGAAGCTTGGCTTTGAAGTCTTTATAAAGGCGGTCCATCTACGTACCAAATGCAACTCCTTCTGGCAGCATAAAATCATCACTTCATTTAACTCTAAGACTCTATGGCATACTTTTAACTCAATCCTTGCTCGCTCCTCTTCGCCGTACAACATCAATGCCAATGATTATTCATCATTTCTCCAGACTAAAGTATCCACGTTGCTCTCTCACACCCCGGTCTCCATCCTATCCCACTTTGCCCAGTCTACTCTCATCCTTCCGGGACTCTTTCATATTCTCCCTGTCTCATCTACAGAAGTATCATCTGTCCTAATGCCCTTGCCCAACAAAACCTCACCTGTCGATCCCCTGCCTACGCACATATTAAAATCTATATGCTCATCGATATCCTATTTCTCACAACCTTGTTTAACTCGTCCATCCGCAGTCGTATCTTCCCTTCACACTGGAAATCCGCAATCGTTCGTCCCATCCTTAAGAAACAATCGCTCGACCCTCCCTTCCTTCTAGCTATCGCCCCATTTCACTACTCCCTACTCTTTCTAAGCTCTTAGAATGCCTCATCTTAATACAAATCAACGCTTATCTCTCCTCATCCAATCTGTACCTCCTTTCCAATCCGCTTTCCGCTCTAATCACTCGACAGAAATCGCATGCATAAAAGTGTACAACGACTTACTCATTTCTCGAGACAAGGCTCTATATAGTGTTCTCATCTCCCTCGACCTCTCCTCCGCATTCGAAATTGTCGACCACGCCGTCCTCCTTTCTCACTTTCGTTATGACTACGGTTTTCTTCCTCATCCGTAGCATGGTTCGCCTCATATCTATCCGACCGTTCCTTTGCGTCTGTTCTAATTCATCATCCTCCCCTCCCATCCCTATTTTTGCGGGTCCCACAAGGTTCAGTCCTAGGTCCCCTGCTTTTCTCTCTTCTGCTTGGCGATCTCTCTCCGTTTATCAAACCTTACTCCTTTAACGTCATGCAATACGCCGATGACATTCTAATCTATGCTCATGCACCCGCACATTGCTTACACGATATCGGCATTTCTGCCTCCAACTGTCTTTCTTCTATCTACAAACGTCTCTTCAATCTCCATCTCGTTCTAAACCCCGAAAAGTCCAAAATAATGTGGATCCTCCCCGTAAACCAAACATATCTCTTCCCACTGTATATTTCGCCTCATCCATCATCCCCATAGTCCACAATGTCACTTTCTTATGCTTCCATTTCGATGATCACCTTTCCCTTAAACCCTTCGTTGGTGACAAGTTCCGCTCATCTAACTTAATTCTCCGTGACATCCGCCGTATCCGCCCCCTTATCGAATTCCGTTCTTGTATGTCTCTTCTTTCATCGCTTCTTTTCCCTAAAATCGATTACTGCCTTAGCCTTTTCGCCAATTCTCCAAAATCCATCATCCTACCCCTACAACGAATAATCAACATCGCCGTTCGAGTGCTCTTTCGTCTCCGTCGCTTCGACCACACATCCACATATTTTGCCCAACTCTCCTGGCCCACCATCCACATCCGCATCAAACTCCGCCTTCTTCTCGTTACTTTTCGTCTCATCGCTGTCGGCTCCCCATCGTTTATCAACCTTCCGTTCTTAGAAGATACTCGCCCCACCTCGCTATCGCTTCGTTCCTGTCATACCCTCTTACTCCACGTTCCTAATTACTCCAACAACTA